>PVHP010019633.1:0-31624 GCA_004024765.1 Zapus hudsonius
AAAAAAAGAAAGGCACAAATATATAATGTAGCAAAACTATAGATACAAATGAGTTTAGAATGACAGTATGATAACATTATTTATTCCAAAAATTAAAAATGTAAGATGATTACTTTTTAAGAAAACTATGAATGACCAAGTTGCTTCTAAAAGCAAAAGAATAAAACCTAAATAAACCTCGAGTCTTGGGGTGGGGATATAGCTCAGAAAGAAGGTGCTTGCCTAATATTTGCAAGGACCTAGGTTTAATCTCCAGTATGGCAGATCTAAAACCCATCTCCACATCAGAGAATACAGCAAGCCCCCCTGAAGCCTAGAACAGATTAGTTTAATATTATAACATGTAATATGCATATGACTAGATTGAAGAAAATTCATGTCACATAGTTCAACACCCATAATAAGAGATCTGCATAAAGCCCTGAAGAAATCATGGATCAGAAGGCCCTGGAGGCCTGTCAAGGCAGTAGTTATGAGTTATAGGCTAAGATCTGGGTGAGGAGGTAGTGACAAAGTGATCCCACTGGGGATGCTTTTCCCTTAAGGTCGTTTGTAGAGGAAAGTGTGGGTGAGAAGCTGAACAAAGCTTCTGACAGATGGGGCTAGAGCTCAAAGATTAGCCTCCAGGCTTGCTAAGGAAAAGAGATGCTGGTAGGGCCCCTAGTCTTTTCGGGTTGTGACTCTGAAAGGCTCCATCTCAGGAGTCAGAGTAATCTGAAATAGCTCAGCCCTTCCAGGGACTGAAACTCAGTTCTAAATGAGCTCAACCCTGATTGCATTGAGACCTCTAATGCTCCTATACTTGCTCTCTACCAGACTCAAAGTGTGATTTTTTTCTGGAGGGAGATAACATTGTCCAGAGCATTGAGTTATTTTTATGGTTTTCCCTGTTCAACTAAAATAGCTTGATGCCCAGAGACATGACCACGTGACTATCAGCCAAGAGGAAAAGACAGATAGACAACAGTAGAGACTGGGATCTGTGCATTGGCACTGTCAGATAAGAATTTAAAAATATGTTTAAAGGTTGTGGGTGATGGCTGACATCCTGGCAGGAGACAAACCACACCTAGCCTTCACACAGGGCCCAAATGAAACCGACAAGAAAGTGACGAGACAAACAGGAGACCAATCACCAAAGCAAGTCTGATAACCCATGAAAGGTCAATGGAGACAGACACCAACGATACCCAACACAACCCAGGGCAAAGATCCAGAGATACTTAAGATCTCAACAACAAAGCAGACTTAAAACTCACTCACTATGACTCAGGGAACTGAGCAGAAGAGGGGGGGCAGAAAGAATGTAGGAGCCATGGTGGGGGAGGATATCCAGAGACATCTCACCCCTCAGCAACAATACACAAAGGGGGAAGGAAAAAAAAAAGAAATACTGGCTACCTCTGGTGCAGTTCATAACCCCCTAACCTATGGACAGATCCAGTATACACACCTAGGAAGGACCCCAGTGGGTAAGGGACAGAGAGGAGGGAAACAGGGACACATTCACAAGATTTGCTTATACAATGTATATACTTATTCATAATAAAGATATAAAAAAAGAAAAAAAAGGCTGTGGGGTTAGAATTTAAAATCCTCCTTCCCCCCACCAATGTACATGTGTGAATACTCAATCCCCAGCTAGTAGGCCTGTTTTTGAAGGTTCTGGAACCTTTAGGAGGTGGTGTCTTGCTGGAGGAAGTGTCGCTGGCAGGTTGGGTGTTGAGGTGTTATAGACTGGTCCTGCTTGCTTCTCTCTCTTTCTCTCTCCCTCCTTATTCCGTATAGATGTTATGATGTGAGGCAGATTTCTTGATCCTGCTATGCTTTCCCAACCTTGATGGACTCTACCCTCTAGAATTATAAGTCAAAACAAATCCTTTTCTTCCCTAAACTGCTTCTGGTGGGATATTCTGTCCCAGCAATGAGAAGGTAACTGACACAAAGGATGAGAAAATTAGAAGACAAGATAAGAGAATTTTGAAGAAAACTAGAAGCAATAAGAATTCATGGCTGTTTAATGCCATGAATTAATAAAGAATGTAAAGGCAATGTAAACCACAGAGCAGACCTCTCTGAGAACAAGGTAGTGCACTAGACAATGTGCCAGATGAAAATACCCAGTGTGAAGCAGGAAGAGATAAAAGCATGTAAAACAAGAAAAAGCTTTAAGAGACAAATTAAATTCAGAAATACTGGTGGCTAAGGGTTATCAACCCACTAGTTAAAGACTCACTAGAACTCAAGTAGAATAGAATGTACAGAAAGCCACGCCAAGGCAAACCACCATCAATGACCACATCCTAAAGATGTTGAAACGTCTTAAAGACACAGAAGTACATCTGGAGAGTAAGGACACAGTCGTTGGAGAAGCACAGTGATGCCACACTGATCTCTTTGCAGGGAAGACAGGATGACCAAAGGCACCTGCCTTCATCTGATGCGAGAGAGTCTTCCCTTCCCTTTTGAACATACAAGCTCCTTCTGACTCTTCTGTTCTTGAAGTGCATCATGTGTGATCAATAGGTCACATGTATGATGGAGGATTAGTCAGATTTCCATTGCTGTGGCAACATATCTGACTTAAGAAAGGAAGGACTTGGTTGGCTGACAGTTTCAGAGGCTTCAGACCATGGTCACTTGGCACTGTTTCTGGGCCTGTGGTGAGGCATAGCATCATGGCAGAGAAGGTGTGGTGGAGCAGAGCTGCTTACCTCATGGGAGCTTGGAAACAGAGAGAAAGAGGCAGAAGGGACCAGGGACAAGCTATACACTTTAAAGGCACTCCTTCAATGACTTGCTTCTTCTAAATAGGCTCCATCTTTAATAGTCCATTTAGCTATGAATTCTTCAATGGATCAATCCACTGGTAAGTTAAAACACTTATGATCCAATCATCTCACAGGATGCCATCAGCTGGCAACCAAGCTCTTGATGTGTGAGGCTTTGGAGGGATAATTTTAGGTTCAAACCATAACAGATGGGACAAAAAGAACAAATGGGAAAAGAAAGAAGCCGAGGTTAGAAATCTGTGGAATGACTAGAGGTGGATGGATAACGGAGGAAGAGGAGGAAGAAGAGAGAGCATGCATGTGTTCATGAGAGAGAATGAGAGAGAATATGAATACATGAATAAGTGGCTCTGGAGCACTAAGAAGTAGAGAGTTAAAAGGCTGTTCAGTCTATAGTAAAGATCCTACAAAGAAGCAAACCAAGCCAAGTGGGCAAGCTGCTGGAGCTTTTGATTGATGGAGTGATGGAGACTGAAGTTGGGACATAAAAGGCTGAACCATGAATGAGAGGTGAACAAGTGGAGCTAGAGAATGGAACAATTTGTGGAAATTTTTAATCATAAAGGAAGGAGAGGAACATGGTGCTAGTCAGTGGTCTCAAGGTTGAAGGAGACTTTTCTTTTTAAAAGATGGTGATTCTTGGGCTGGGGAGATAGTGCAAGCATGAGTACCTGAGTTTGGATCCTCACAACCCATGTAAGAATCCAGATGTTGTGGTGGGCATCTGTAATCCCAGTGTGCCTATGGTGAGGAAGGAGGCAGAGATAGGAGAATTTCCTGGAAGTTTGCAGGTCAGCTAGCCTAGAGAATACAGCTGTGAACACTAAAAGCTCCTACTTCAAACAAGATGGATATTGAGGAATGACTTCTGAGGTTGTCACCTGACCTCCACGTGCACTCTGCACACACAAGTAGTGATTCTTGAGCATTAGAACATTTTAGGAGCCTGTGAGAAGAACTGAAGCTACTGCAGCAGAGGGAAATAGATGGCACCAATGGTCCAAGAGATGGAGCAAGCCTTTTGCTGAGAAAGCAGGACAGTCTTCAGTCCTCCTCATCTCCTGGCATCCCTGTGAGCGCTCCTTTCACTTCCTAAAATGTATCTGCTGTCAGCAGGCTTTCCAGAGCTAGTGTTTTCAGAACAGGCAGCTGCATTATTATTCTATGAAGGGTGTAAGAAGCCTTCCTAGGGAAGACGGTTGATTGTAATTTGGGCTAAGTTCAGGGGACACATAGCTTGTCCCCAAATAGATGACTGGGATATGACCTCTCTCACCTTCCTAGGGAAGATGGTTGATTGTACTTTGGGCTAAGCTTGGAAGATACACAGCTTGTCCCCAAATAGATGACTGAGAAATGGCCCCTCTCATCTAGTCCAAGGTCAGCAAAGCACACATGAAGGTACTTGTTTTCTACACAGTAGCAGTGGGGACATGGGAAAGGGGCAGTGCTCACATCACAGTTACTTGAGCTGAGAGGAAAAGAGAGAAAGTCTGCATACTTTCACTTAAAAGTTCCAGCAGATTCCGGATAGAATCTATGATGGTGTTAGTGGGCACCACTAGTTTGAGCTGTGCTTAAAATAGTCTGCCTTTTGATGATGGATGGAATGTTGTCTTTAAAAGACAAGTTTGGGAAGATAAATTGTGCATGAATTCTAAACTTTTTCTAAATAAGACATGGGCTTTGTTTTAATGTCAATAAGAATGGCTGACACAGATACTCATTCTCCATACTGGCTTCACACATGAGGTGTAGTACCAGTTTTTGCATTCCTCCAATGTACCTACCCCATTTTCTTCTCAACCATATACTTCCTTCAACCTGTGCCCAGTCCCATATACTCGGCCCCTGCTCTCCCTGTCTGGAACCCCATTGGTCTTTCTGCTCTTTTGTTTATTCACCTACTCTCAGTCATCTACCTGGGCCAGCCTGCACCTCGTCTGGATCTCTGGCTTTAGTGTCACCCTTAGAACGTGTGGCCCTGAAGCAGCTCTGTCCACACCCCTTCCTCATGTCCCTCAGCCATAGTCCCCACTAGGGGGCAGCTCTAGCTATTCTGTCCTTCTTGTGTCCCAGTAGGCAGGGGTATGGCTGCAAAGCATGACAGGCTGATAGGCTGGAGGCCTTGTCTTCGAGGACAGACATATGCAGGAGTATCTTCATGGACTGATGCCAGGGAATACATAGGCCTCATGGATTTTATGGTTTCCTGGAGGCAAATGTATAATGCACCCCCCAGGGTCCTAGAGGGGGCAAAGGAAACAGCAGAGACTGTGGTAAGCATTGTTGGATGTGATCTGGGACTCTCACTTTGTTTCTGAACCATGGGTGGAGTTAATCTCTCGGGCCCTTATCAGGGAGCATCAAAATGTGTGATTAGGTAAAGCACAAATGCAGCCTTGCATGCAATCAGTGCTCATCCCCTGCTGAGGCAGGTCCTTTGAACTTTTGCCCCACCACAAAATCCAAACCTCGGTAGTCAGTTTTTTTGGAGGGGAAATCCACTGGGCTGGTTTGTGGGCTACAGAGGCCTCTCTGCCTCTCAGGAAGGGCTGTCACCTGCTTGCTTGCTGATGCGTGTGGTTTCTTTGCAGGGGGCTCCTCCTTAGCAGGTGTCTGCTTGGGCTTTTTGACCTTCCGTTTCATCTCATCTTCTTCTTTTTGTCGCTCAAGCTCCTCCTGTAGCTTCTTTTCCTGCATCTCCCTGGCCACCCTTTCCATCTCCCTGCATCAAAGACAGGAAACAGAGCTGAGGTTCTCCTGCCCCAACTGCCCACTGGGCCTGCCAGGAGGAGGGGCCTAGTCAAGGCCCAGGAAACACCGGGGAAGAATGGGTGGAAAGACTATTAGGGCCATAGTGTGGGAAGGTGTGCTCACAGGAATGGACCAGAGCATTTATGACCCCAGAGTGATTACAGATACCACTACTGAAGAGGGTCCTCAGTGGAATAGGGGTGGGAAAGAGGGGACAAAAGCAGATTAACCCAATTGGAATATGACCAATTTGCAGTATTTTCATATACTAAAGTTCTCACAATATATGAAAAGTCTTCATGCATAGGCCACATCCCAAATCAAATCAGTCTGATGATTGGAAAAAAAAACCAAAAAATTTCTTGCATATTTAATGATTGGTCAATATATTTATATATTGATCAATATATAATACATATTGATTGTTCTAAAATGAATTTTTTATGATTTATTGATAGTAATGCTTGAGTTGTAGATCTATTTACTTATATACCTCAGGATCACAAAATTTCTCAGGCAAAAAGAGTTCATGAGAGAAAAAGCTTAAGCAGCCCCTGATTTAACCCATCTCTTTTCATCTCCATGAATTTCTAGTTGGTCCTGGTTGCTGGGGCTCTCTGCCCACTGAGGCTAATTCAGAAACCTTTTTGTGTGTGTGAAGGAGAGAGAGAGAAAGAAAGAGAGACAGAGACAGAGAGAGAGAAACAGCTCTTGCTGAGCTTTAAGGATCACCATGAGGTGAATGTAGAAAGCAGCAGCTTTGGTGATAAAGAAGAGAGCTTCCTGGGGCATCCCAAATCTAAAATTTTCATGATTTTGGAAGACTGGATAGTTCTACAATGGACCATGCAGGAGAAAGGACAAGGGTATGCTGTGTGTGGTGGTGGTGGTGGTGGTGGTGGTGGTGGTGTGTGTGTGTGTGTGTGTGTGTGTGAGTCTAGGGTCATAACAACTCTCTCAGGGTCAGTGGAAGGAGGATGGAGGTGAAGGTGAGGAGAAAATGAGTTTATATTATATGAATACTGTGATGGTTAAGTTTTGTTGTCAACTTGACCTTTCAAGTAATCTTGGGTGGGTCTTTGAGGATGCTCACAGGAAGGCAGCCTCTCAGTAGGGGGAAGGATGTAAAGAAGCTCAAAGAAGCTAGAAATAAACATCCTTTCCTGTGTGGGCCATGCAGGAAGGAAATTCCAGAGACTCAGGAAGCCATTAAGTCTGGGATAGGGTTGCAAGACCCCATCCTAAGCCTATATAAAGGGGAAGAAATTCTCTCCTTGGCTCCTCCTGCCTGTTTGCTGTTCTGTGTGTGGTGTTGGTGATAGGTTTCTCTTTCTGCTTGGACCTGTGAAAGAGGACCAACCTCTTTCACTTTTATGGGACTTCTCCTGGATCTGTAGCTTGAATAAATTGTTTCCTCCCATAAATTGTGCCTGGTTTGAAGATTCATCCCAGCGGCGTGTGGCTGACTGTGACAAATACCATGGTTCTATTTCCTCCAATGTTGGAAACCCTATTGTCCCTAGTTCAATAATGTTTGGAGATCCGAGGGCTTTAACTGAAATGGCAGCCTCAAATCCCTGGAGTACTAGGCTGTGGTGTGGAGGGATTTGTTCCTGAGTGGACTCTGATGAGGGTGCAGAAGGCAGATAATTTTGCTGGATATGAGCTTGCTTTGGGTCTCAGGGGGAACTTTCCAGGCTGAAGATCAGAGGCAGACAGACCTCGTTGGATGGATGTACAGCTCCACTGGAGGCCAAGATGTAGGCTTGGCAAGGGGGGGGGGAATGACTAAGCCACCTCATCCATGTTAACAGAACGACTCCCGGGTCACCAGCTGCAGATTCCTAGGCACAGAAGCTGATAAACTCTACCCAGGGTACACTCGCTTCAGGAGCCAAGGGGACGCTGGGATAACTCAGGGATCAGAAGCCCATTCCTAGGATCAGCTATGACATTAGAGAAATTTCCTGCTGGTCCCAAATGCCTCCAAGCAGGAAAGAAGAGGAAGTGAGAGGCATGCTGAAAATTTGCAGCAGCTGGATTGGCCAGATGTGTTTCCCACCTTCACAGGTCACCT
The DNA here is from genome assembly GCA_004024765.1 of Zapus hudsonius. NCBI lineage: Eukaryota > Metazoa > Chordata > Mammalia > Rodentia > Dipodidae > Zapus > Zapus hudsonius. The sequence goes on from PVHP010019633.1 coordinate 7,627, forward strand.
TCTGGGTCTTGTGTGGTTGTTGCTATACTCCTGGCAGATGACTAGAGCTTAGCATGGAGCATGCTAGCCATGGTCTTCTTACAAGTCCCTCTCCAGGGATCAGCTCTGGTGGTCCCTGTTCCAGACAGCTCTTGGTGCTCACCTCTTCTTCCTCTCCAGGTGCGCTTGCTGAACCTCCCGGTCAAATAATAGTTTCTCCTCTGGTGTCAGGGCATCATATTCATCCTCATCCATCGTTTGGAGACGCTTCTTCTCTTTCTGGAGAGCTTCCTTGCGTTTGTGTTCTGTGGGGGAAGCAAATGGGGGAGGAGATCAAGGTTTTAGGCAGCTTAACTCAGCCTCCACAAGCTAGCAGATGGGTAGTTGGCCTTCCCATCTCCATAGTGTCAAATATGAGTTCCATCTATGGTTGGCTGAATTGTGGACCTCAAAGATGTTCATGTCCTAATTATGAGAGCATGGCAGAAATACTTTTGTGGATGTGATTAAATTAAGGCCTTGGCTTATGTGGATGAGACAGTCTAATCACAAAGGTACTTGTAAAAGGACAGGAGAGTCAGAATCCCAGAAGAAACAAAGAGAGATGAAAAAGAAGCAGCAGAGGTTTTATGCAGGGGCTGCAGGGAAGAGACCATGAGCCAAGGAATGCAGTTGGCTTCTAGAAGCTGGAAAAGGCAAGGACACAGCTTACAAAGGTCCATGCTAACACCTGAACCTTAGGACTTCTGGCCCCAGAACTGTAATATAATAAAAATCTGTGTTGTTTCAAGTAACCAAGTTCATGGTTGTTATGGTCTGAATGTTTGTGTCCCCCTAAATTTATATGCATAAAATGAATTCCCAAATTGAGTGTTCAGATGTGGGGTCTTTAGGAGGTTATTAGCTCATGAATGTGATTCATGTCCTTAGAGAAGAGGCTCATGGGAGTTGTTACCCCTCCTACCAGGCCAGGACTCAGCAAGACACTGATTATGACCAGAAGATGATTATTACCAGACACTGAACCTGTATCAGAGATACAGACTCAGCCCAAAGATAAGGGAGAAAAGGAAAAATGGTGATTCCTTTCAAGTAGAACATTATGGAAAGATGAGCTTTTCAGAATACCAGGAAGCTGGAGGCTACACCACTGCAGAGGGAAGCCTGTCATTGTTCCTGAATTTTGTCTGATGATATTCTGAGGAAGCAGACTTTGAGTTTTGGTCAAGAATGAAGATAGCCAAGTGTTCTTAAATATTTCCTTGCCTGGAAAATATCATTAATTGTATAGATGGTGCCAGGGGAAGAAAGCCCAAGTGAAGAACAGCAGTGTGGCCAGAACTGAGGTTTGGCAGAGGCCGTGCCCAGCTTCCCATGGACAGTGTGAACAGCAGCCCTCAAAGCCTTCCCTACCACATAAGCTTTGTTGGCTCTGCTTCTGGATCAATTAAGAATTTAAGTGACATGATTATGTGTTCTTGTATCTATTTTAAAAATCTTTATATTAGATTTTTTTCTCTAGCTCTTTGGAATAATGACAGAAAAGGCAAAAATTTTAGAGAACTGATTCCCTAGGAATGTACAGTATAATTTTTTTTGAGATATAATTTTACTACTGTGAGTTCTCCATCCTCCTGCCTCAGACTTCTAAGTGCTTGGATTACAGTCATGTACTACCATGCCTGGCTGCAGTGTGATCTTGACAAAGACTTCTGCTAACTCCTGGATTCATTTTCCTTTACAGGGTTACTATGAGGATGAAATGACCCAAAGTGTACAAACTGTCTTATATACTGTCAGAATCCTAGAAGGTAGAGGTGATTGTATAAAAACTACCCAGCCTTCTGGTTTTAGGAAATGCACAGTTTTTAAACCAAAGTAGCAAGCACAGCATCCTGAGCCAGTATGTCTCCATGGCGTGTTCTCCTCAGACCAGTTGTAATTATAGAGAAACTGATGGGGTGCAGCATGATATCCAGGGAAAGAGGAAGGCATCTTCCACAGGGATCTATCTGGGTTCAGCCTTCATTGCCCCCTAACTGACCTCTTCTGTCTCAAGCTCATCATATCAAAGGAGAAATATGAACCCCTGGTCACCTCTCTGGCAGAGTTTGGGAGTCAGTGAGACACAAGTGTAAAGTTCTATTTAAGCTCTGTGGATTATCACATCAAGGAAACAAGGTGGAAGGACAAGGAAAGACCTGTTAGGCTGAGGAAGGACAGCCATCGGGGTTTAGGGCCTTGCCTTCTAGCTCCTTTTTGGCCTTCTCCTGAGCCTTCATGATTGCATAATCCTGGGCCATGTTGAGAACATATATGTGCTCCCGGCTGCCAAAGGCCTTCAGCAGGCAGAGAAGAGCAGCAGGGGCATTCCTAGCGAAGAGTGTGTCCAGGCCATCAAATACCACTCCTCGGTAGCAGTCACTCAGCTGAAAGCAGAGAGAGCAGGATGAGTACCATGGCTTCATCATCAGTTTTTATCTTTGGAGAAACTTTTCTTTTGTTGATTTTTTTGGGGGGTTCTGAATACCTACCAGCCCCCAAAATATATATAGCATGAAACCAAATCCAAGATACTGTAAGGATATAAAAGAGGTTTTGTAAAACTTATTGACTCCCCCAAGTGTAAAAGAACAATAAATAAAGTTTAATTAGATACAAAAGATCTTTATTATGAATAAGTATATACATTGTATGATCAATCTTGTGCATGTGTCCCTGTTTCCCTCCTCTCTGTCCCCTACCCACTGGGGTACTTCCTCGGTGCACATACTGGATTTGGGCTTTAGGAATTTTGTATATGGTCTTAATTATGTTGAAGTATAGGCCCTCTATTCCAAGTCTTTCAAGTGTTTTGATCATGAAGTGGTGTTGGATTTTGTCAAAGGCTTTCTCTGCATTGATTGAGATGACCATGTGGTTTTTGTTTTTAAGTTTATTAATGTGGTGGATTATGTTGATTGATTTCCATATGTTGAACCAATTGTGCATCCCTGGGATGGAGCCCACCTGGTCGGGGTGGATAATACTCTTAATATGTTGTTGAATTCGGTTTGCAAGGATTTTATTCAGAATTTCTGCATCTAAGTTCATCAGGGATATAGGTCTATACTTTTCCTTCCTGGATTTATCTTTGTCTGGTTTTGGTATTAGAGTGATTCATGATGCTTCATAGAAGGTGTTTGGAGGTATTCCCTGTTCTCTGATTACTCTAAAAAGCTTCAGGAAGAGTGGTTTGAGTTCTGTGCTGAAGGTTTGGTAGAATTTGGCTGAGAATCCATCAGTACCTGGACTTTATCTTGATTACATTTTCGATTTTGATCAATGTAATAGGTTTATTTAGGAGATTTATCTGCTTTTGGTTTAGTTTTGGTAGGTGTCCAAGAATTCATCCATTTCTTCCAGATTCTCCAATTTTGTGGAATAGAGGTTTTGGAAGTATATCCTGATGATTCTTCCAATTTCATTGGGGTCTGTTGTGATCTCTCCCTTTTCATTTATGATTTTGTTGATGTGGGACTTCTCTTTTTTCTGTTTGGTTAGATTGGCCATGGGTTTGTCAATCTTGTTTACTTTTTCAAAGAAGCAGCTCTTCATTTCATCAATTTTAAAAATATTTTTCTTAGTTTCTAATTCATTGATCTCTGCTCTGACCTTAATTATTTCTTTCATCTTGAGCTCTTAGGGTTGGATTGTCCTAATTTTTCTAATGCCTTTAGCTGTTAGTTAGGTTATTAATTTGGGATCTCTATGTCTTTGTTAAGAAGGTATTCAGTGCTATAAAATTTCCTTAGGATTGCCTTCATTGTGTCCCATAGGTTCTGGTATGATGTATTTTCATTATCATTTAGTTCAAGAAAATTTTCAATTTTCAATGTAATTTTTCCCCTTTTTAATAAATTATATCTTTATTATCCATATTTACATACACTGAATGAGAAAATAATATGTTGGTGCCCCCAATTCCCCAATTTCTCTCTTCCCTGTCCCTAATCAGCTGGGTATCCTCCAATCTCATTTCTTGAACGACCCATTCATTGTTTAACAGCATGTTGTTCAATCTCTAACAGTTGGTGTGATTTCTGTTTGTTCTCTCACTGTTTATTTCCAGCTTCAATACATTGTGGTCCAATATGATGCAGGGTGCTACCTCTATCTTCTTGAATTTGTTGAGGCATGTTTCATGTCCTAATATGTGGTCTATTTTGGGGAAGGTTCTGTGAGTTGCTGAGAAGAATGTGTATTCTGTAGAGGTGGGATCAAATGTTCTGTATATGTCTGTTAGGTCCAGTTGATCTATGGTGTTAATTGAGTGTTGGTCCTCTTCCTCCACATTTTAACCCAGCTTCTCTCTTGTCATGGGAAGGCCAGACTAGCTGTCCCATGTGCTTTAGGATGCTCCTGACTCTTCCTCCCACTGCTATAAATTTATTGGGATTACAGACACTTGTGCCTTTTTACACGTGGCTTTGTGTAGGTATTGAGGGTCTGGTTGGCAGGCTTCCAGAGCAAATGCCATTAACAACTGAGCCAGTCCTCAAGTCAAGGTTTGATTTGCTTAAGTGTGCAATTAATATTTCCCAAGTTAAAAAAATCAAAGCAAACATACAAATCTAGGACTTGGTGAGCAATTTAGCTCTCTGTCTATAAACCACAAGAAGCAAAGAGGCTTATGTGATACTCATCCAAATCCTATTGGTCTTGTTTACTTTTACGACAAAGCAGTAATGCAATTTTCTAAAAATGAAACATTTTGTTTTTTCCTGACTTAAAAAACTGTCCTTATAAAACAATCAAGAAATTATTATATCTAGTAAAATAATTTAGAAAGAAGACTAAACATTGGTAGAATTTTTAACCAAAGATGACCATAGTTAACATGTACTGTAAGAGTTTTTACTCTGTGACATCAGTTGTAAATAGTTATATGGAATGTAGTTTTGCTATATATACTAATCTACTTTTTCTACTCAGTATATTGAAACCATATATTTTACATCAATAAACATAGCTAGCTCCATTTTTTTTGAGACAAGGTTTCACTATGTAACCTGGCCTAACACAGGATCTTCCTGCTTCAGCCTTCCAAGTGTTGAGATTAAAGTTGTGCACCACCCCACTCAGTCATATCTAACTTAATTTTTAACAACCACTCTTTTTTGAATGTGTAATCCTCTATTCTCTGGTTCTTTACGAATAGGAGTGGCTTGAGGCTGCAGACTCAGTCAGGGCTGTGGACGAAAGCTCTCTAAAGGACAAATAAGTTATTGCTGGGTATGAAGCCACTCATCCTTCCTCCTCATGGCCTCTGGGTTCTAAGCTGCAGGGGGTGGCCCATGACCTAGAATCTCAGCTCTCAGCATGGGGTTGGTGTGAATACCAAGCCTGCAGCCTTCTGTGAGTCCCTATGGACACACCTGTATCCTCTCAGCCAGGATCTGCACAAGAAGGTCATCAGGGAGCACACAGCTCATCAGCCCCGTCTCGCCTCCGATACTGGTGTTGACACTGAGCCGGCGCTGAGTGGGCCCCTGGAGGAGCGGGCTGGAAGAAACCTGTTGAGTGAGAGAAGGACCAGGTGTTAGAATCCAGCTTGGTGCTCAACAGCTATCTACACAATCCATATGACTTCAAGAATAACCACATAATCTTTGTAGGCTCCTCATCTCTAAATAGGGATTGTATTTTTTTATACTTCTCTATTTTTTTTCTTTATTGTCCATAATGAGTTACATTGTTTAGTGGGCCAACCATGACTTGTTATCCCCAATTCCCCATTGCCCCCCTTCCCCATCCCCAGTCAGCTGGATATCTTCCTCCGTGGGCTGTCTGTATCAGTCTTTGTGGTAGGGGACCATGGATAGCCCAGTCTTCAGCCGGGTTCTCATGACTCAAGTGTGTTGTTACTGAGGGTTGCCAAGTCTCTGATATTCCCCACGGCTCTCACAATCTTTCCGCCCCCTCTTCCGCTCAGTTCCCTGAGTGGGATTGTATTTTAAAGTAGAATCCTATCTTCTTTTAAGAATGTCTACTGAGGTATGCCAACTATTCAACACAGAGGTGGAGGTCAATAAGCTGGAACTGATGTTTCAGAAAGCAGACTCTGATTTGGATTATATTCAATACAGGCTGGAGTATGAGATCAAGACTAACCACCCTGTTGGATTAACATGTATAAAAAATGAAAATATATCCACTCCTTTCACCATGCACAAAAATCAACTCCAAATGGATCAGAGACCTCAATATAAATCCTGTAACCCTGAACACTCTGGAAGAAAAAATAGGAGGAACTCTACATGAAATAGAAGTAGGGAAAAATTTCCTGAGCAAATCTCCAGCAGCCCAGGAAATGCAACAATCATTTAACCAATGGGACCTGATCAGGCTCAAAAGCTTCTGCACAGACAAACAAACCATACTCAGAACCAATAGACCCCCATCAAACTGGGAGACGATCTTTACCAGCTATAACTCAGACAAAGGCCTAATCTCCAGATCTTACAGAGAACCCAAAAAAAATATATAATAAAATCTCAAACAGCCCCCTCACAAAATGGGGCGCTGATCTCAACAGAGAATTCACAGAGGAGGAAACACAAATGGCCTTGTCCCATCTAAGAAAGTGCTCAGCTTCCTTTAGCATCAGGGAAATGCAAATCATAACCACAATGAGGTACCACCTAACCCCAGTCAGAATGGCAATCATAAAGAAAACCAACAACAATCGTTGATGGTAAGGATGTGGGGGAAAAAGGTACCCTCATTCACTGCTGGTGGGATTGTAAAGTCATTCAACCACTATGGAAAGCAGTGTGGAGACTCCTAGACAGAATGGACATAGAACTACCAATGGACCCAGCTATTCTTCTACTAGGCATCTACCCACAAGATGTCACATCTTGATGCAGAAACTTTTGTACAACTATATTTATAGCAGCTCAATTCATAATAGCCAAGAATTGGAATCAACCCAAATGCCCATCCAGTGAGGAATGGACAGCAAAACTGGTATATTTACATGATGGAATTCTACTCAGCTGAAAGGAAAAATGACATATCAAAATTTAGGGAAAAATGGTCTGACTTTGAGCAGATCTTACTAAGTGAACACTCAAAAGAACAGAGAATCGAATGCTGCATATTCTCCCTCATATGTGGTTCTTAACCAGTATAACTGTAAACTCTACGCAGACTAGTTGAAAGAAGTGAGAGGTTATGAATGAGGGGTAAGGGATGGGGGAGGGGAATGGCTTAAGCAAGAGGCTAAACCAAATTAGGTTCAAAAACATAAAATCCTCACGAGCATACTGTAACCTATTGAGCAAGTAGTGGGCATCGACTGGCAAGAGGGGCCATGAGTAGCAGGGGAGACAGTCTAAGCCTGTGAATAATTGATCAGTCTGACAACCCCGGGTCCCAGTCACCGGTTCCTTCCCTCACTGAGCTGTTGACCAAAGTGACCCATGAGGTTCCAAAAACAAGACAGAATTCTGTCAAAGTGCCCTCCCCAGGCCTGAGGCAAAACCCTGTTGCTGAAGAAACCACAGAATGCCATCAATCAGCATCAAGAGACCCTTCAAGGTCCAGAATGGTAACCAGCCCCCAGGTGGTAATTAGTGTAGTGGTAGAAGGCACTGCACAAGCTGCCAGGGGAAGCTGATCAACAACAGCTGGAGTAAACAGAGACCACTGGCATGAAACACAGTCTGCGGCCATGAATAGGCTGACCATACCTCCTACTGGGAGAGAACAGAGAACCAAGAAAGTAGCACTTGTGCAATGGAGGAGCCTGAGCCTGGGGGAGACAACCAACAGCTTTTAAATTCGGCCACCTATTCCACTTAGGGAGGGGGAGCCCTTGACTGGAACTGGGGATTCAGGGTGATAGGCACCAGATCCCGTACTCTTGGGCTCACAAGAAAAGATGCACTAGGGGAGTGATTGACGGGGAGCCTACTAAAAATAGAATCATGGTAATCCAGAATTGTGTATATTTGCTAACCTAGACTGATCTCACTCTCTGATGGAGAATGTGCTTGTATTTTTCAGGATGCAGTGAGAGAGCTAGGGCCCATCTAATCCTACCATCCGACTGTAGGCAGATAGCTGAGATCCTGGCAAGAGATGAGCCACCACAGCCATATTGTGAAGGATCCATATGGAATCCTGCAGAGTATGACGGGACGAACAAGGAACCCACAGCCACAGCCATTCAATCAACACAGGATAAGCCAGGGTGACAGAAACCAATAATTTTCGACACAAAGACCCCTAAACTCACATTAAAGCAGCCTTAATACTCACCCACCACGACTCAGAGAACTGAGTGGAAGAGGGGGCGGAAAGATTGTGAGAGCCGTGGTGGGGGAGACTATCCAGAGGCATGGCACCCCTCAGTAACAACACACTTGGGCCAGGAGAACCAGGCTGAGTACTAGGCTATCCATAGTCTCTGCCCCAAGGACTGATCCAGAGGATCCACGGAGGAGGATATCCAGCTGATTGGGGATAGGGAGGGAGGCATTGGGGAATTGGGGATAACAACTCATTGTTTGCCCACTAAATAATGTAACTCATTATGGACAATAAATATATATTAAAAAAAAGACTAACCATCCTGACTCAGCAGGCATGCTCTCACTACTGAAGAAGAGAAGTCTGTAGCAGAACAATTAAAACCTCATAATCTTAATGTAACTCATTATGAACAATAAATATATATTAAAAAAACCTCATGTGCTAGACTTAGGAAGAAATGGAATTAGAGAAGGGAGTGTTAATGAAGAAAAGATAGGTTCCGAAGAAATTCAGCAGGATGCCTAGTTAACACCTGATATCTAGGGGAGAGAGGCTGGTAAAGGTGGAGGTTTGCCTGACTGACAGGATCATGGTGCCTTTCCTGTGAGAGGACAATATTAGGAAAGATGTTATATGATACAGTACAATTACAGTGCAAATTTCATGTTTTGAAAATGTTGGTTTATGTGAGGTCATATTATTGGTAGACTGTTAATATGTGATACAGTTTTGCACAAATTCTAGCTAATGTGATTAAAAGGATTTTCTGATAGCCTCAAAAAAAAGAATTTCTAGTAGCTTCAAGTGGGAATATTTTGGGAGGTTCTTTGTATATGTCCTGAACTGTATGTTCATTTATTTGACATATACTTATCATCACACACTAGCCCTCCCCAGGAACTAGGAAATGTACAACAAGCCAGGCTGACAATGGTGCTGCCTAAATGACCCTCATAGTCTCATGGGAGACATGGAAAATGAGCACTAGCACTTTAACACAGGAATCAATAACATAGCTTCAGGTAGTGAAGAGCGTTATGGGGAAAGTGACCAGGTATGGGAATACAGAATGGTGATAAGGGTGGGGACTGGCCACAGAGAGACAAGATGGTCACATCGCTTGGGTAACATGTCAGAATGAGGCAAGATCAACAGAAGGACCTTTCTGAGAGGGAGCAGCAAGATCTTGCAACATAAGTGTGTTTGAGGTGTTCAGGGAGCATATGGGAGCCTGGGATATCTGGAACCCAGAGAGCAATGGGATAAGGTGGTCAGGAGTAGAGGTGGGGATAGATGCCTCACTGGAATCAATGAAGGAGAGAATGGGGAGATAGAGGTGGAGAAGGCACTCAGCGTAACCATTCTCTGGAGAAACTATCATGAAGGGGAGCTGAGGGATGAGTTAAGAGCTAGAGGAGAGGAGGGGGTCATATGAAAAAGGAAAGATATATATGGTAATTTAGCCTCTGTGTAGGGAAGACAGGGTGGGATCCAGTGCATAGGTAGTTAGCATAGGGTGAGAACAAGGGCAGATGCTCCATGGTAGAGAAACACAGCACTGGGTTAGGAAGGCTGACTGGGAGATACGGTGGTTGGAGGATGATGTACCTGTCTTATTCTTGCCCCCATATTCCATGAAATTAGCAGAGAAATCATCCTCTGAGAATTAGGAAGAGGAGAGTGTCTTAGAAGTCAGGAGAGTGAGGAAGATCACCCATAGACTCCAGAGAGAACCTCCACTGCTCTTTGGCTAACAAGAGTGGGCACATGCATCAAAAAGTCTCTCAAATAACTATGCTTATCCCCTTTAATCCAAGCTGTTCTTATTATTGGTTGGAGAATCTGATTTAACTTACAGATAGCAGAGAATTCTGGGGAGATCCAAGATACATCAATACAATAAGAATAGATAGCTGACTACCTAGGAGATGGGTCACTTCTACCACATGTGCCAGGGCCCAGAAGTCATTACAGAGGAAGTGAGTATTGTTCTCACTGCCAGCCTGACAACCAGCTCCAAAGAGATGGCAACAGACACTATGGTCACTCAAATCTCATCAAAACAGAAATCCAGAGGCTACAGAGGATTCAACACTAAATCATATTTCTAATGTGTCCAGCAAGGCTCAGGTAACATTGTGGAAGAAGGGGTGGAAAGCCTTGGGGTGGAAGGAATTAGCTTGAGGCACTGTTCCCTCTCACAGAGACCGACTGAGGCCTTCAGGACACCACAGTTAATACCAAGAACCCCAACTGAGGAGGGCCCTCAGTAAAATGGGGGCTCGGAGAGGGGATAAAAAAGAATGATTCTCTAAAAGAAAATGAGTCAATTGTTTCAAATATTGAAGTATTAAGAATATAAAACTGAAGTGAAGGAAAGAGACCCTATCTGCCATGAATTTGGCCCTATAGATGCTCCATTAATTTGTAGATCGCTTTTTCTAGGAAGACTTTTGCTCGGTCCACTTGCTCTATCTGACATTCATGCCCTTCTCTCTTGTCAGGACTTAAGTAGTTGCTCCCCATCCAATACTTAAGTTTCCTTCTCTGTGAAGACCTACAACTCTGTCCTATCCATCTGCACCCAATGCATGACCTTCACCTCTCTGCATCCACCTCAACAAAGAACCCTGAAACATCTGTCTGCAAGGCACTACTCTCTAGGTGTCGTGAGCCCATCTTTAAATCTTCCTGTTTCCCCTCTATGTCCTCTTCTTAATGCCTTCTCTACCTAGTCTGAGGTCCAACTCCTGTGGCCCTACGTTTGAATTCACCCAGTCCCTGCAATGATGATGAAGTCCTTTCTCTTAGCTTCTGAATGAGAGCAGCTGGGCCACTTGGAGAAATCTTTCTTTCAACTGTGTACTTATGGTTTCTGGTCCTGGTTGGACCATCATCATTCTCAATTATTTTCCTTTGTCCACCACTAATTTATTTCTTTTGTGTGTGTGTGTGTGTGTGTGTGTGTGTGTGTGTGTGTGTGTGTGTGTGTACATGAACATGCACATATGTATGCATTTGTGAGGAAGCCATAGGACAACCTTAGATGTCATCCTCGGACTTGCCATCCATCTCTTTTTGAGACAAGGTCTCTTATTGGCCTGGAGTTCAACAATTAGGCTAGAATGGCTGGCCAGTGTGCTCCAGGGATCTGCCTGTCTCTTACTTCCCAGCACTGAGATTATAGGAATGCACCACCACACCCACCATTTCCACACCAATTTCTGAAACTACACACTACAATGGAGCCACTGGTGCTTCGTTATCTCCTCCCCCCACTCTACAACCCTACCCACACTCATCCCAGGGAGCCCCAGTCTGTACCTGTGTTGTTTCAGACGGGTGTGGATGATGTATCTTCTGGGACCCAGACGTGTGGCTCTCTGATTTCACTTTGGTGAATAACAGGCTCCCACGAAAGCTCTTTCCAGGTCTCATTTCCGGGTTCATCAAATTAATATCTGATGTAAGCTTGCCCAAATTATCAGTGCTCAGTCGTGCTTGTCCTATGATATTTTGGCTCATAGACGTCTCCTGGCCTACCAGAGGAATTTGTAGGAAGTTATGATAAGAAAATGTCAGTGGGAATGATACACTGAAACCTTGTGTCCCCTCCCTTACAGAGTACAAAGCTGTCCCAATATGCAGCTGACTGACTTGGGCTGGAAGAAGAGGCACTGGCCAAAGGTCAGCAGAGAGCTGGGTCTTTCTTGGTCATCCTGCCAATAGCTCTCAAGTTCTCCTCCACCCCATAGGTAAAACTTGCAAGTTGCTTGTGCACTGTGGCCCTGATGGAGAAGCCCAACACGACCTGTGAGATTTCAGAGTGTGGTGAGGCCACAGAATAGCTAGATTTGGGCCTTCTCTGATCCCAGCAGAGCCACACAAATGATGAATAAGCTAAGCAAGAAGCATGTGGCTTGGCAAACGTGGCTTCATGAACATGGTTGATGCCTTCTTTTCATTCCCAACTCAACCTCCTATTAGACTGTTACTGAACCCTCACCCACTGAGAGGTTCCCTTCCAAACTTCAGTTACTCCAGAGCTATTTAGACAATCCCATGGGGGAGTGCCTCTGTGACGTCCTGGCTTTGAGTCCTCCAACATTCCTCCCTCTTTTACTGAGTCCTTCAGGAGTTTATCTTCAAGGACGGGTCATGCACCCATGAAGGAGAGCAGGGGTGTGGTGGACAGATGATGGGGCTCTGTACTAGGCAGCATCTGTGTTCTTCTCTAGCTCTCCAGATGCTCAGACCAAAGCTCCTGTTGCTCATTTCAGCAGACAGCGCTCCAGGTTCATCTGAGGTTTGTTGCTACTACTTCCTCGGCTTTATCATTTCACTTCTTCTTCCCTCCCCAGGAGCAGCTGGTTATAGGTACAGGGACTCTGTTGTACCCACAGCAGGAGGGGCTGGGGGCGGAGGGCCGAAGAGGCTGAAGCCCTCAACGAAGAAGTTGCACCAAATTCCTGCTGTAGTCATAGAAACGGCTGGTCCAGTGCTTACCCATGCCCATCACCCAGACTCCTCCATTCTGCTCACTTCCTCAGAAGCGTTAGCCACAGGTAACTCATCTCCGTCTTAACTGCTCCACGTCCTGCCTTGCTGGAACCTGCCCAATTCACTGTGGGCCATTTCTCCCTGCCACCTCCTGCTCTGTACTGACCACCATGGTATTTCTTCTATAGTGTCCACACGCCTCTAGCTGTTCCCTCTCCAGGGCACCCTCCATATTTCAAGAGTTCTAGATAGGATCCTAGCAAGTTTTCATTTGACTCCCTTCCTTTTTGCCTCTTTCTTTCCTCTGCCCTCATGATTTGAGCATAAAATGTCACCATAGGCTCATGTGTTTGAACACTTGGCACCCAACTAGTTGTGCTAGTTCTACCTCCTAAAGGAGCTTGTGGAACCCTGCTGGAGGAGGCGGGACACTGAGGATGGGCACTGAGGCTTAAAAGCCCAGGCTGGTTTCCTTGGGCTGCAATGTCACCTGCTGGCATGCCTTCTTCACCATGATGGAATATACCTCTTGAACTGTGTGCCAGAACAACCCCTTTCTCCCCTTAAGTTGCTTCTTGTCAGGTATTTTGTCCCAGCAACTACTAACATAACTAATATACCTCCCTCCCAACCTTCCTTTCTATCATACTCATTTCACTTCTTTCCCTTCATTGCTCAATTTTTAAAAAACGTTATCTACTTAGTGAGAGAAAGAGGGGGAGAAAAGAGGAGGGGAGGGAAGGTGAGAGAGAGAGAGAGAGAGAGAGAGAGAGAGAGAGAGAGAGAGAGAGAGAGAGAGAGAGAGAGAATATGAATGTGTTCCAGGGCTTCTAGCCACTGCAAACAAACTCCAGACATATGCACCACTTTGTGCATCTGGCCTTACAAGGGTACTGGGGAATCCAACCTGGGTCCTTAGGCTTTTCAGGCAAGTGCCTTACCTACTGAGCAATCTCTCTAGCTCTCACTGCTCAATTTCTTAAAGTCCAAACCGCTTTGGTCACAATGTATGTGATTAAAACTTTTCCAGTAGCCACATAACAAGTAAAATCCAGCCAGGTGTGGTGGCACACACCTTTAATCCCAGCACTCAGGAGGCAGAGGTAGGAGGATTGCCGTGAGTTCAAGGCCACCCTGAGACTACATAGTGAATTCCAGGTCAGCCTGGACTAGAGCGAGACCCTACCTCAAAAAAAAAGTAAAAACCATTTAAATGACTTATTTAACCTAATATATGGCAAACATGATTATTTCAATGTGTAAGCCAGCACACCTTGGCCAGGACTGGCCACAGTTCAGATGCTCTGTAGCCCGCTGTGGCTAGTGGCTTCTGCTTTGCTTGTTAGTTCCACAGTGAACAGCAAATATAGGTTAGGACCTAATCCTTCCAAGGAGGTTCCGAAAGGCATCAAGGACCTCTGGATTATGAAGAACACAGGGCCATTCTACTTGAGGTCTCAATAATCTCTGATTCTGCTCATTTATGGATTCAACACCTTAAAAATACACTTTTTTGTTTTTTCAAGGTAGGGTCTCACTCTAGCCCAGGCTGACCTGGAATTCACTCTGTAGTCTCAGGTTGGCCTCGAACTCAAAGCGATCCTTCTACCTCTGCCTCCCGAGTGCTGGGATTAAAGGCATGTGCCACCATGCCCAGTTAAAAAATACATTTTAGTTATATGTCAATTGTGTGCTTGGCATTGCTCTCAGTCCTTGTAATAAGTAAGGAACATTAATATAAATCCCCTCCATGGAAGCTTCTATCCTGAAAGTAGTAGGCCAGACAATAAAAGAAATGAGTGGAATAATTTTTTAGGTTAATTAGAGAAAAGGGCAGCTGGAACAATAAAGCAAGAAGATGTGACAGCCCCACCCTTTCCTCCTTTCCTGAATCCCCAGGGCTCTTTCCTGAAGGGTTCTGCTCTGTTCAGTTCTTCCTTTGCCTTTGGAACTCTCTGCCCTATCAGCTTCCTCCAACTTTTCCTTCCTTTCCTCCTCCTAAAACATAAGTCCTCCCTAAGGTCCTCTCCTCTCATTCAACCTTTCTGAGCTCATTTCAGTGAGGCTGCAGCCCTCACTTCACTGAGAGAGAAAGAAGTTTCACATTACTTTCTCAGGTAAGGAGCTCACATTCACCACCTGGCCCAGGATGCTAACACAGGTGCACAGATCATGATGAAATATAGATAACTTATCAGAAGAGGACATGAAAAATTAAGAAAATTAGAGTCATGACAATCCTGGGGCTACTCACTGAAGGTCAATTTCTCTCATCTACCCAGCAAAGAGCTCTCCATTTCCGTGAGCATCCTAAGCAGAGGTACTGAGAGGGAGGGGACACCCTTGCAAACCTCAGCCAGTTTTATCCGTTAGCAGATGTGGTGGTACTATTAGGAATTGTGTCATTCTGTTATGACTATCTACATATAGAGGATCCAGCTCTGAGCAGATCCTCTGCTTTCTGTTCAATATATTTTTCCTATTGTGTGGCTTTCCTGCTTTCTTGCCCTCTGGTCCTCCGATGACCTGATGGAGCCAGGATTCTTAACCTCTAATGGGAGGACCACACCAGGCTAACATGAGGTCCAAAGTCTCAATTAATTTCCTTCCTAGCAATCTTCCTTTTCTTCCTGGGTTCCCTATCTTGGAAAATGATGTCACATACTTCTGAGTTTTTTTTGTGGTTAACAATCTTGGTGTGATCATCCCGAATGCTCCCCATGCCTTGAATTCTCCACCATGAAGGTAGGCACAGAGTTAGCGGATGAAGACCACTCCTCTTCTGCTTCACTATTGCTTTCTGCACAATACATTGCAAGATCTATTTTCCTAGATTGATTTCCTAGTAGATCATAGGGTAAAAACTGCCTGAATCTCTCTTGTCCTTAAATAAATATTCCCAATCAAGGTTGATTTTGAGTGACTTTAATCTGCCTTCCCATCCCTTATTATCTACTTTCTCACTTTCTTGGTCTAGAATGTTCTTGTTCCTTATTTTGCATGTGTGCATATGCCAGAGGACAACCTAAGGTGTCATCGTCAGGCAAATCATCCACCTCTTTTATTTATTGTTGTTTTTTGAGGTAGGGTATTGTTCTAGCCCAGGTTGATCTAGAATTCACTATGCAGTCTCAGGGTGGCTTCGAACTCACAGCAATCCACTTACCTCTGCCCTCCAAGTGCTGGGATTAAAGGCGTGTGCCATCACATCCGGCCCATCCACCTTTTTTTTTTTGAGACAGGATCTCTCACTGGCCTGGTGCTCACAATTAAGATAAACCCACTGTCCAGTGAACTCTAGGGATCCTCCTGTCTCTGCCTCCCCAGCTCCGGTATTATAAGCATGCACCACCATGCTTGTCTTTTTTTTAAATTTAATATTTATTGTCCATAATGAGTTACATTATTTAGTGGGCAAACCATGCGTTGTTATCCCGACTTCCCCAATTCCCCCCTCCCCATTCCTGTCTTTTTTTTTTAATGGGTTCTGGAGATATATCTCAAGTCTTCTTGCTTGAAAGATAAGCATTTTGCTGACTGAGTTACCTCCCCAAGCTCTGTCTCTATGTTTGCCAGTTAATATACTCTTGCTCCTCCAAAACCCATTTCCATGAAAACTCCCACCATCACTCTTGCTGGGACCCTCTCATCTCAAACTTGTGCTTTCAGAGAAGCGGGAACTCCTGTGACAACACTGTCCTTGGTGCTGAGTGAACTCATGTTTGCTTCCCCACTTGTCAGCCTACTAAAGGTATGGGCTACATCTCACTGTCCCATTCCCCACAGAGCCAAGCACACACTTGCACTGAACAGGGCAGGACTCCCTCTGCATGCTTGATGAAGTGAATTTTTCTTTGAGCTGAACTAATAGCATGTTACAAGCCAACCTTTGACCAGGCTGTGGGAGAGGAGCACAGAGAAGAGGAGCCTTATCAGTGGGGATACTGGCCACTTAACCACAGGATCCAGGAAAAATGGGGTCTTACTAGATTCCTCGGCTTCCCTCATGGACTGCTCAATGGCAGCTCTGATGCACAGCTCACGAGCTCGAATCCCTGGAACATTACTGCCATCTGACAATGCTTCCAGGACAACAGAGTCGATGTTCAAGCAGGCTGCATTATAGTATTTGGCCAAGCTGATGGCATTGGCTGTTTTTCCTATTAAAAAAGTCAGAGCATTGAATTTCAATGGTTCTTATTTGTTCAGTGTCCTAGAAAGAAGTCTAGATCCTGAGCTTTCTGCCTTCAGGTCTCTTGACTAGCCAGAAATGGCAGCAGGGAAGAGAAGGATGCTCTGAGTCAAGAGTCAGGGCTATGGGGTCTGGTCTTTATCCTGCCACTGAGGCACATGGGCATGGCAACCCACATATTTTCTGGGGTTTCTCCTCAGCTGGAAAACCAGGTTCTATCAGATGATCTTTACAGAATTGTGTGGCTCCCACTAACTAACCTGTGTAGACTTGGTTTTTCTCATTTCAAAGTGTTTTCATTAAAAAGCATAAAATCTAGAAGTAACAGATAAGAGTAAAGAAAAAAGATCCATAACCTAATCATCAGAGATATTGCAGTTGGCCCATAGCTACTGAATTTGCATATATAGCCAGGTTATTTATATTTTTTCATAAAAATAAATGTGTTATATAGGAGGCTAAATTATAACCCCAAAGGTCTACATCCCAATTACTGGGATCTGCAAACACATTAACTGATGGCACAGGTTCGAATCCCTAGTACCCATGTAAAGCAAGATGCACAAAGTAGTGCATGCACCTGGAGTTTGGAGTTTGTTTGCAGAGTGGCACGAGGCCCTGCGTACTCATTCTCTCTCTCTCTCTCCCTCCCTCTCTCTCTCTCTCTCTCTCTCTCTCTCCTTATTCTATTCCTCCCTGCTTGCAAATAATAATAAGTTAAAAAGCATTTTCTGTCTCATTCGTTTTTCTTTTGCCTAAACCTTAGTCTCAGCCATCAGAGTGCTGGAATTACAGACATGCACTATCATACCTGGCCATTTTAGTCACTTTACGTTCATAGTTCAGTACCATTAAGCACATTCATACCATTGTGCCTCCATCCCCAGCACTTCTTCACCTTTTCATGCTTAAGTTTTGCCCCCACCAAGCTCCTAACTCTCCATTCTGCCTCCTTTCAGCCCCTTCTGTCTCTATGGAGTTGACCACTCTCTTGGTGCTTCATGTAAGTGGAGCCATATGCTCTTTGTCCTTGGGCATCTGACATGTTTCTCTTAGTATGTTGCATATCATAATATCTTTCCTATAAAAATATTTATTTATTTATTTGAAAGCAGAGAGAGAGAGAGAGGAAGGGAGGGAGGGAGGGAGGGAGAGAGAAAATGAGAATGGGTGGCCAGGGCCTCCTGCTACTACAAATGAACTCCAGATGCATGTGCTACTTTGTGCATCTGGCTTTATGTGGGTACTGGGGAATCAAACCCGGGTCATTAGGCTTTACAGACAAGTGCCTTAACTACTGAGCCATTTCTCTAGCCCATCTTTTTTTAAAGCACATCTGTTTTCTTTCCATATTTTGTTTGTCTGTCTGGGATATTTAGCATTTTAATAATGTCTTTTAAAATAAAAAGAATAGATGCTCAAACAATTTAAAGATATACCAATTCAAAATGAGGCATTTTTCCTTTCAACCTGTATCTTTGAAGTCAGCAATTTAATAGTTTGGGAAATACTTTTATTGCATTCAAAATGTACATAGGCTAACTTCACCAGAAACCCCAAAGGGCCAAGATCTCCACTGTTGAATGATGTGAGACTATCAAACTGCTCTTCTTTAAGATTCCATACGAATGCCAGTTTTGTGACAGCTGTATTTGTAGCACTTTATAATGCTCACCATCTCCAGATGAAATGTGATTGGACCCTGGCCTATAATGGGGCTAGCTGCTTCTTCCAGGTCAATTAATTTTTAGGGTTAATACTCTTAAATTTCTATAGATTATTTCTCCCTGTTCATGTTAGTATAACATGCAGATGGTCATAAACAATGTAGAAAATGGTGTCTTCAAAACATTTTTGCTTATGTTCTTTTTGAGACAGGGTCTCACTTAGCTCAAGCTTGTCTTGAACTTGCTATGTAGCAGAGGATGGCTTTGAACTCCTGATTCTACTGCCTCCACCTCCCAAGTGCTGGGCTTACAGGTGTGTGCCAACATGCCAAGCTCTTTCAGTCACATTCTTTTTTTTCAATTTTGGGGGGCTGGAGAGATGGAGAGGTTCTTGCTTGTAAAACCTGACAGCCAGGGTTCAATTCCCCAGCACCCGTGTAAAAACAGACACACAGGTGGCACATGTGTCTGGAGTTTGTTTTCACTGACAGGTGGCCCTAGTGTTCCCATTCTCTCTGTCCTTACAGATAAATTTAAAACAAAAGAGCACAGACACCTTCAGTAACAACTTTCCCAGAGGCACACAGCTATAAATGTCAGTGCTTAAGATGTGACACAGGGCTGCATTCTCTGGGTACATGCATGTAATCTGGTAATGCTGTTCCTCAAATGAAATTTTTATTATCTGTCCTGGCCACGTGACTGATGTTGCCACTATTGTTTATGGGTGAGACATGACATCTTTGATCATAACTTTTTCTCAGAATGGTCACATACCTGATAAAGGTGTCCCATGGATGACAATGGCAATGCCTTTACGGTTCTTGGCCAAACGACCCTCTGCAGAAATGTCAATGCCCAGGTGGCGAGCGATTGCTTTGCTCACTGGATTGTTTTCCACTTCTCCAACTTCCTCTGATAAGTGGCTGTCAGTACTCCGGATATTTTCAGCTGTAAATTGAAAATATATGCACATGTGTGCACATGTGGAGGTATGAGTGTACTACCAGAATTTACATGGGTATGAATGAAGAGTAAAAAAAAATACTGCTGCTTTAAAATGGAAAATGTTATGGTGGTCTCCATCTGTGAAGCATGAGAATGCTCTAATTTGTTCATAAGTATTTGTGTGTGTATCTATAATATGTATGATGTGCTGTGTGTGTGTGTGTGTGTGTGTGTTGGTGGATGGACGGTAAATGCACACGTGTGTGCAGGTATATGACAGAAGATAATCTTGATGTTCTCCCTTTTTCATTCACCTGTGTGTTTCCTTGTGACAGAATCTCTCACTGAAACTGGAGCAGATGCTTTTGGTCAAAATAGTTGACCAGTGAGCCCCATTGAAAATCTGGTCCCCACATGACAGGGGTTGCAGGTGTGCATGGCCACACCCAGCTGTTTACTGGTTTACTGTTTACGTGTTTACATGGGTTCTGGGGAATTCATGGAAATACAGCCCTCTTAGGCTCTCATGCTTGCATAGCAAGTGCTCTTAATTGCTGAGCCATCTCTCCAGCCCCTATCCGTAATTATTACAAATTCAAAATATGCTCTTTTGATTGAAATTCTATTTTGGGGAATCTCTTCTGCTGAAAAATAAAAGGACAGTTGTGGGGAAAGTGGGACTATTTATAGTGTCAAAATATTAAAATCTAACTGATTTCCAATATTAAGGTCTATGGCTAAATAAATGAGGGAATATTTATATGTATAGAATTAACACACAATAGTTATTGAAATGATGACTTAGATATCAAAGTGTTGGGTTTCAAAGTCAAACTTTTAACCCACTCCATAACTGCCTTTCTGGTACCATGCTGATCCCTAGTAGTAAATGCATTTCATTAATCTTATATATTTTGTCTTCATATATTCAATGCTGTTCTGTTTTCTTTTAAAGCTGACATGTCAGCTGTCTAATCAATAGGTATCATTTTGCTTAAACTGCATGCAGTATTGGCAACTCTAACTCTTCTCTGCTCTTTCCCTAGATTTCTCTTTTATGTTTATACTCCTTTGATCATTAGCCTTTATAAACATTCCCAGATGTACTCACTTTATGTTCCTTAATTAGTTACCTATGATTTAAACTTTTTACCTATAACCATGGCAATAAACAGATGTACTTTCAATAATGAAAGATGAGCTCCTTTTTCAACTGTGTGCTTCTCCAGTTGGAGTCTGCTCTGTGAGGTTGCTCAGGTACAAACTCTGTTTTTCTGAGATTGTGTTTTTGTTCCATAAATCAATCCCGGGTAAATAACAGAAGTCCTTCTACATCAAAGGCTGCCAAAACCAGAGACAGGCCAACTGTGTCCTGTCTTGTGTTTTTGTAAATAATAGGCCTTGACCTATTGGAACAGGTCAGGGCCCTCTAATTATGTAGTCTTTGGCTACTTCCATGCTACAGAGCATGGATGAGTAGCTGTAGCAGAGACTCTGTGGTTCATGAAGTAGCTCAATATGCTACTGTTTGACCTTTTACAGGAAAATCTTGCCAAACCCTAACAGACCAAAAGTTGACCTGGGGAGGCATCTATAATACAGAAAAGCCAAGCTGCAGAATGATATGCACCAGTCTACGGCCATACCACCCTGAACGCGCCCGATCTCGTCTGATCTCGGAAGCTAAGCAGGGTCGGGCCTGGTTAGTACTTGGATGGGAGAATGATATGCACCATATGCAGAATGGTATAAAACCAAATGCATCCCATCACCCCAAACACCTTCAGTAAGGTGCTTTAATAACAACACTAGGATCATACTCTAAATTTTGTTCTGTGGTTCAGCTTACTTTTAACATAATACATCTTGGATATCTTTCCATTTAATTAATGGGATCTACACTATTGTCTCTGAATGGCTGCTAAATAAATTCCACTGTCTTGATTTATCCTAAATTAGCTAGTCCCTACTGAGAAGTATTTAGATGGTTTTCAGGTTTTTCTAAGCATTGTGGTATATGTCTGTCTTCACAGGGAGTCTGGGGTTGGTTCTGGGGGAGCTCAGGCACAGAGGATGGGGACAGAGCCAGGAGGTTTGAGGTGGGAAAAAGGTTGCCACTTTGGGGCAGTAGTGCTGAGTTGAGCCAAACATGAGATGTGGTACCAGGAACTCTGTCTTTATCCCAGTTTTACCATTATATGCTCCCATTTTGTTTTGTTTTGTTTTGCTTGTGGATGCGCATTATGCACGTGTGTATTCTTGTGTTTGTGTTCAGTTGTGTGTGCAGGTGTGTATGTACATGTGTAGGAGTTGACATCAGAGTTGTCCTCTATTGCTTCTCCACCTTATTTTTTATGAGACAGAGTCTGTTTTTCACTGCTAGCCAACAAGCCCAGAGAGCTTCCTGTTTTCACCTTCTCAGCACTGGGATTATGATATGGGCCACCATGCCCAGCATTTTATATGGGTGCTGGAGGTCTGAACCAGAGTTCTTAAACTGTGTAGCAAGCACTGTACTTACTGAGTAATCTCCTGCTCTAATTTATTTACCTAGTTAAGGCTAAGATCTCTTTGAGGATCTCAGCAGTTTTGCCCATGATTCCTGTTTCCTGAGGTAGACACATGACAAAATGGCATATGCTTTATCGTGGTTTATAATGCCTGGCACACAATAGCACTCATAAACCAAGTTTCATTGAACCTGATTTCCTATATGTGGTTTCAGAATCTTACACAGCTTGGAGAAAATAAATGCCCCCAAGGCTGGCCCACATGCTGGGAGGTGAAGGGGAGGGTTTCTTAATGTTTGATTTGTTGGAAATTGATAAACACCTCCCAGTGGGCTGCAATTTAGCATCAAAGTCTCTGGTCTTCAAACTACTCTTTAGTCTGGTTACAATGCAAATCAGTGTAGCAAGAGGACTATATATATGCTGATCTCCTCAGCAGGCTTCTGTGAGGAGCACCATGTAAGTGGGTGGGTCCATTCTTCACTAGGGGCAACATGACCTGGCAGCCAGTGCCAGGGACCCCAAAACAGCCATTTCATGGGAATGATGACAAGGTGCTGAATGGTCTTGCAAATCTCCTTAGATAGAGTTGGTTCCCAAAAGTGAAAATATTCATTTACTTTGAAACATTAGTTTATCTAGGCTTTCCTCGTCGTCATCATCACTTTGGTCGGTTCTGGATTCAGAAATGTAATTTTGCATCTCTTCCATGTTGGATGTGGCAGAGAGTCCTCGGCTCAGTGATGTTCTCTTTGTGCTGGTGGAGGTTCCCTGGTCTGATATGGTCATTTCTTCCTCTTCTACAAGGAAGAAAAGCAAAACAATAGATGTTAAAAAGAATTGAGAGGGGCCCCAAAGGAAAGACAGACAAAGAAAAGAGTCTCTGTCCTTCCACCATCACCCTGGATTATCCAGTCCTAACAAGCAAGAACTGCAGTTGGTTGGTAGTCTAGAAATTTCTCTGCACAAAGTGTTTTTACATTTTAATATTTGTTCAGATATCAAAATTATGTATTTGCTCAGAAAATTTGCAGAATTCAGGATAGCCAAAAATTATAAAGTTCAGCTATAAAAATTGAGATAGACAGAATTTTGTCAAGGCTCTTGAACGCCCTCCCCAGGCCTGAGACAAAATCCTGTTGCTGAAGAAACCACAGAATGCCATCATCTTCATCGAGAGTCCCAGCGAGGTCTGAAATGGTAACCAACCCCCAGATGGCAGTTAGTGAAGGGCTGGACGGCACTGCACAAGCTGCCAGGGGAAACTGATTGGCGATAACTGGAGTAAACAGACCATTGACATGAAACATGGTCTGCGGTCATGAATAGGCTGGGAGAGAACAGCAAACCAAGAAAGGAGCAATTGTGCAATGAAGGAGCCTGGGCCTGGGGGAGTCAATCAACAGCCAATAAATTCGGCCAAATATTCCACTCAGTGAGGGGGAACCCTTGATTGGAAATGGGGATTTAGGGCAATATGCATTGGATCCCATACACTTGGGCTTCCAAGAAAAGATGCACTATGCGAACGTCTGACAGGTAGGCTACTAAAAATAGAAACTAGGTAATCCAGAATGGTGTATATTTGTTAACCTATACTGTTCTAACTCTCCGATGGAGATTGTATTTGTATTTTTCAGGATATAGCGAGTGAGCTGTGGCCCATATAACCCTAACACCCGACAGCAGGCCAAAAGATGATATCATGGCAAGAGATGAGCCACCACAGTCATATTGTGGAGGATCCATATGGAACCCTGCAGAGAAGGACGGGATGAACAAGGGACCCATAGCCACAGCCATTCAACCAACTCAGGATAAGCCAAATGTGTTTGTGTTTTTCAGGATGCAACGAGAGAGCTGTGGCCCATCTAACCCTACCAACCAACCGTAGGCCAATG
>PVHP010019634.1:8979-31425 GCA_004024765.1 Zapus hudsonius
CTTTTAAAAAATATTTTATTTGAGAGTGAAAGGCAGAGGAGAATGGATGCACCAGGGCCTCCAGCCGCAGGCCACCCTGTGCATCCGGCCTTCCCTGGGTCCTTTGACTCTGCAGGCAAACACTTTCACCACCGTGCCATTTCTCCAGCGTGGTTCAGAAGATTTTTTTTTTTAAATTTTATTTTATTTATTTGAGAGAGAGAGAGAGAGAGAGAGAGAGAGAGAGAGAGAGAGAGAGAGAGAGAGAGAGAGAGAGAGAGAGAGAGAGAGAGGCAGAGAATATGGGCGCACCAGGGCCTCCAAGCCACTGCAATTGAACACCAGACACAGGCTTGTACATCTGGCTGTAGATGGGCACTGGGGAATCGAACTCTGGTCCTTCTGCATTGCAGGCAAACGCCTTAGCCGCTAAGCCATCTCTTCAGCCCGAGAAGATTTTTTTGACTTGTCAGTGCTAGTAATTTTTTTTTCCAAATGATCATATTAATACCTATGAGCCTCCTTTATCCTATGGTTGCTCCTATCAGTGTTTCGTCTGTAGTGTTTAAGCATACTTAAATATTTAATTACTTATACTGAGTGTTCCCTAAATATTAAGTTTATGAATTAGAACACTTCTTAAAAGGAGGCCTTGGGAACGTGTCCCCGCCTTACCCTCCCCTTATCCGCCCCTCAGAGCCCGCGGGAGCGCGCGTCCCGAGCTCGCCCGTGACACACCTGTCCCCCAGAGCGCGCACCCGCAACCAAAGCCTATGGAAACGCGCATCGCCACCTCACCCGCCTCCAGGACCCACGGAGCGTGCATCCCGAGCGCGCCCCCGCCCTCAGAGCCCACGGGAGCGCGCGTGCCCCCCCCCCCGCGCGTCCCAGCACGTGTGCCCCATGACGAGAGCGCGCACGTGCCGGGACGGCAGTGGCGTCAGGTGACGTCGGTGCCGACTGTGACGCGCAGCCAGCGCCGCCCCGCCCTGTCCGCTGCCAGCCTCCGCCGCGCGCGGCTCTCGTCCGTGGCGCGCCCGGGGCGGGGGAGTAGGGCAGTTACTCCGGGCCGCGGGCGAGACGGCAGGGAAAGCGGAAAAGGGACACCGGCCGCGGAGGGCGGGACGCCGCGAGCGAGCGCCGTGGGCCCGGCAGAGCGTTCCCCGCGGCCCGACCACGTGAGGGACTCCCGGAACCCGCGGCGTGCGTGGCGAGGCGAGGCGAGGGGACGGTCTTGTCGTCGTGTCACCTTCGTCGTGCAGACAGCCGAGGCCAGGTGAGCGCGCGCTTCCGGAGTGCCGTGGTGACGCGCGGGATTCGCCTGCGAGCGCGGTGGGGTGGAAGCGCACAGGTTTGGTTTCTAAAAATAGGTTCTTTCGGAACTTGTTTGGGGGTCGTCAGCCTGCTTACGTGTCGTTACTGTAAAACAAGCACACCTTCAGCCTCCACTGTTTGCTGTAAGTGCTGTCATTTGTGCAATGCGGGTTGATGAATTATCTTTTTTTCTGGATTAAATCAGATCAAATAACTTCCATCTCCTTTATGATCTGCTCCTTCCTATGCGCCATGAGAGGTGTGCGATGGGAGGCGCCTGGGACTTCGTGGAGTCCACTCTCACTCGAGAGAGACGAGGGTCTCTTTTCCTAAAGGGTGGTCTTCAGTGGTTATGGTTGGGTGACCTTCATTTAAAGACGAGCTAAATGGCTTCATATTATCTTTGATTAAAAACCTAGTGTCCCTGCCACTGGTTTGCCAGTGAAGAGGAATTTCTCCTTTTGTAAAGTTATTTTAAAATAAGTTCACAGTTGGGCATCAGTTTCAAACTCATAGGGAAGTTTTTATTTTTCCAGTATTTTGCATTTGTCCAGTTGATTTCCTGTGCAGAAGTGATTGGTAACATGAGATCTCTGCACATGACATGTTCAGGAGCAGGTGTAATAAACACAGGCTTATCACTCTATTACTTCGGAGAGGGAGTTAGCAGAAACCCTTTCAGTAATGTTTTGAGAAGACATCTGCCTGACATCGAATTTGTGGCAGACTTTTTCTTTGGAAAGAAAAAGTGCAGAATTGCTAAGGGAGGAGGAGAGAGAGAGAAGGAGAGAGGGAGGTAGAGAGGGGGGAGAGGGGGAGAGAAAGAAAGAGAAAGAAAGAAAGAAAGAAAGAGAAAGAAAGAGGCGGGGAGGTGTGGTGGCAGGACTGGTCACATTCAGTGTAACAGTGAGGAATCCGAGCAGGTGATGAATGCTGCTGTGCACCTTTTTCCGTTTTATCCAGTATAGGGTAGCTTTTGGGGTGATGGCGCTGCCCTCAGTCAGGGTAGGCACTCCCACCTTAACTAACCTCTCACAAACATGAACATGTTTACAGTGTCCCATTCTTGTAGGGAGTAACAAAGTGATTCATTGTCTTATTTATCTTCTTGGAGGTTGATTGTATTACCTTGTTTAGTAGGATTTTCTAGATTTACGAATTAGAGTAAAAATCAATGAGATTTTCTAACCTTTGAAAAGCTAAGGTAATTGAGGGTATTATTGTGAGATAAGTGAAATTATGGAAGTTGTGATGCTAACTACACTGTTTATAAGACCATGTTGAAGCAGAGTACAGCATGTTTTTCTTGAGTTTATCCTGCATTGTGAGATCATTAATCGTGAAACCATTTTACAGAATTTTGGGAAACAGGTTTTTTTTTCCTTTCCCCTGGCTTGTGAATTCTAACTTTTTAGATTCTTGTCCATTCCAAGAAAGAATTGAGGAAATGGGTTCCAAAAAGTTTAAATTAAGGTTTATTTGGGAAAATTAGTATCCAGGGAAAGACTGGAGTAGGTGTAACCATACCCACAATGCTTACTGCTCTCTTTTGCATGCAAAGTTCATTAAATTTTGATTACATAATGCTTATTATGTGTTATGTATACATATTATGCATTACTTATGTATTAAATTTCTGATTTACATAATACTTACTTGAAACTTTAGACTTGCTTTATGCCCTATCATACCTAAACTCATTTTAGAACTATTTTAAATGTACTTGTGATTGCATTTTTAATCATGAGGTTTTTGTACATTCATTAAATCAGTACTTGTTAAAGTCCTCCATCTTGCCTGAGTGTTGTGTGTGTATGGGGAGGAGCTGGGTTTGAATTGTGACTTGAACTGTCACTAATTGAAGTCTTTGAACTTTTACTTTGAATTTAAGATTTGTCACTTTTTGTTTTGTTTTTCTCATTAGGGTCTCGCTCTAGCCTAGGCTGACCTGGAATTCACTCTGTAATCTCAAGCTGGCCTTGAACTCACAACAATCCTCCTACCTCTGCCTCCCAAGTGATGGGATTAAAGGGGTGCGTCACCATGCCCTGCATTTATCACCTTTTCCCTGGAGGTTTGTTTATTTTGTTTTTATGTCTATTTTAAAAAAAAATCAGTGCATGTAAATTAACTCTATATTTTAGCTGTATCTTCTATAACTATGAAGAGTTTTTTTTTTTTTTTAAACTCCATAGTGCCCTTGTTATAAAGTCTGATTTTGTCTGGTAATTAGTATAGTCAGCAGCTGCTTTTGGTTATTTGTTGGGATATCTTACTCTGTCCTTAAGAAAGTTTAACAGCTCTTGGTTGATAGCAATTGCTTTTTGAAATATTTTTTTTTTTGTACAAGTCATTTTGTTGACTTGGATCATCTCTGAACAGATAAATATGTTCCTGTTTTGTTTGTTTCAGGTTTCTTATTTGTTTGGATCGCTGGTAGAGTAATAGATGGCTTTACCTCGGCTCACAGGAGCCTTGCGCACCTTTTCAAATGTCACCAAACAAGATAATTATAATGAAGAAGTGGCCGACTTAAAGGTAAATTTTACATAGAAGCTATTACAAACAGAGTGTGGACAAATGTTTTCCTTATTTCAAGTTGTATGTGCTGGAAATGGAAGTTTCTGTCTTGGGAGACCAAGAGAATAGACGTACTGATATTTCTATAGATAATACTGTGTTAAGCACTTGTCACATTTGGCAAAGGGAAATAAAAGAAATAGTCCTTTGTGTTTTCTTTTGCTTACAAACATTGTTACAGTTGATTTTTAAAAAAAATTAATTTATTTTTATTTTGAATTATCTGATTAAGTGTTTGGGTCTTTGGTAAATCTTTTACCAAACAATATCTGTATACTTAACATGAATATAAAAATACTAATCTCTTGAGCTCAGTAGTTGGTCTTATAATTGACTTCTTTTAAAATTGATAATAGACATTTAGTGCTTTAAAAAGTTAATTTAAGTACCATTTTGTGATTAAGACTTCAGAAATATTAGTAAGAAAAACTTACATGATTTCTTTAATTTCTATAGTAAGACTGACTGATAATAGCTGTGAAATAAACAACATTTATGACATAGATCAAGTTTACATACATAATTTGGAACATCACTTTTGGTTTAATGAAGGAACTTTAATCAGTTTCCTAGAGGTTTAGTGATTGCATTTTTTGAAACCTAATGTGTACAGTTTGACATTTCTTCTATAAGTTCTATAAGATATATCACATATAGTTATAAATTTAATAGTATAGAAAATTCTATATATGTAGTTATAAAATATTGATAGGAAAGATTCTTAGAAATGTACTTGACCTGTGACACATTAGTTTACATAAGATAACATAAAATAGTGTACATTAGGTGGTTTAAACCAGAAAAAAATTTTTTTTATTGTCCATAATAAGTTACATTATTTAATGGGTAAACAATAAGTTGTTATCTCCCGTTCCCCATTGCCCCTCTTTTCCCATCCCAGATCAGCTAGATATCCTCCTCCTTGGGTAGTCTGGATCAGTCCTTGGGGCAGGGGACCATTGATAGCCTAGGAGACAGTCCGGTTCTGCCAGCCTTAGAGAGTTGCTATTGAGGACGGCCATGACTTTGGGTATTCTCCCCCACCAAGGTTCTCTTAATCTTCCCGCCCCCCTCTTCTACTCAGTTCCCTGAGTTGTGGTGGGTGAGGATGTTTCTATACTATGGTGGATTTACTTTCAATTTTTAAATCACTGTTATTTCTTCCAGGGGAGATACCTCAGTGCCTTATAAGAATGAAGACCAAATCCAATCTCTGGAACCCATGGAAAAATAGCCAGGAATGTTGGTTCCCCGCTTGGAGAGGGAAGGAGAGGTAGATCCCAACCAGACAGTCTAGGCTAACTGGCAAGTTACAGGGCAGTGAAACACCCTGCCTCAAAAAAGGTGGATGACATTAGAGCACCTCATCCCCCAGGTTACCTCCCAAGGCTATCTGGCTTGCACCTGTATACACACATACAGAATACCAAAGTTTCATCTTAATGTATGAATATATATATATATATATATGTATATATATACATATATATATATATATAAAACTATATACATAAATGATGTATTGGCTTTTAGTATAGTAGAAAAGACTAAATGTTTTGGATGCTTAGCTGAAATGCTGTGAATGTTACAGTCCTCCTGCTATTGGAATATTGGAATTGTGTCTATGAAGAGATGAGTTTTGAAGGGATTGGTTTTCACACTTGCTTTCTCAAGCCTTCTCTGCAGGCCCTCTTACTTTGTTTTTTTAAAATATTCATTTTACTTGCTGGCGTCTTACTTGACTCTGTCATAGGGTAAGACCATCATTTCCTTGTAGGTTGGAACTTTATTGCTGTAAGTCCTAATATAGTTTTGTAATTACTAGCTTCAGTTAAAGATTCATCCTAGAAAAAAAATTTATAGCAGTCTCTAGAGAGACTTTTCTTTTAATGATACAAAATTTTGTCAGACTAGAAAGCATTCAAGCTTTAATTTAATTTAACTAATTAATTTATTTATTTGTAAGTGGGGAGTGGTAGGATTGGGCATGCCAGGGCCTCTAGCCACTGCAGATGAATTCCAGATACATGTACTACTTGGTGTCCCTGGCTTTATGTGGGTACTAGGAAATTGAACCTGGGTCATTAGGCTTTGCAGGCAAGTACCTTAACTGCTGAGCATCTTTCCAGCCCCATTTAACAATTTTTACAATGGTACCTATTTTACATTTTCCGTAATCATTGAAGTAAGGTTATATTCTATAAACTTGATACTATAGTTGAATTCTTTCCTGTCTTTGCCTTCACAGAGCCCTTTGCCAGTTACTCTGAATTAATGGTATAACACAAGATTTTAACATTTAAATGTGTGTAAACATCATATGTTTTTCCAAATGGTGTATTGTGTTTATTCCTATAAGTTTTTTTATATTTAAAAATTTTAATTTATTTATTTTAAGAGAGAGGAAGAGGCAGACAGAGAGAGTGGGTATGCTAGGGCCTTCTGCCACTGCAAATGAACTCCAAATGAACTCCACATTTGCCACTTTTTGCATCTGGCTTTATGTGGGCATTGGGGAATTGAACCCAGGTAGTAGACTTTGCAATGAAGGACCCTCAAGCCATCTCTCTTAGCCCACCTGTAAATTCTTAAGCACTTTTTCCTTCCTGAGAAATGAAAGTGGCATATATAATGAACTTTAGTTTAATGGAGCTTTTTAGCCGCAGGGATAAAAGATGAATCTTTATGTATCTGTGGCCAATTTTAACAGCTCCATTCATTATATGGCTGTTCTGTTTCATCTGTACCTTTGCCCTGTTCTCTTCCTCCTAAACCTCATTTTAGAATTATTATTATTATTTTATTATTATTTTTTTTTTTGGTTTTTCGAGGTAGGGTCTCACTCTAGCCCAGGCTGACCTGGAATTCACTATGTAGTGTCAGGGTGGCCTTGAACTCACAGCGATCCTTTTACCTCTGCCTCCCAAGTACTGGGATTAAAGGTGTGCGCCACTACGCCCGGCTTCTAAAATTTAAAAAAAAAATCTTTTCTTTTTTTAATATTTTATTTATTCATTTTCAAGCAGAGAGAGAGAGAGAGAGGAGAGAGAGAGAGAGAGGAGAGAGAAAGAGTGCACCAGGGCCACCATCTTGTGGTTCTGGCGGTTCTGGCTTATGTGGGTCCTGGGGAATTGAACCCGGGGCCTTAGGCACTGGAGGCAAGTGCCTTAACCGCTGAGCCATCTCTCCAGCCCTAAACCTCATTTTAAACTTGGAAACCTAGACAGGAAAGTAATGGCAAGTTCTGAATATCTTCAGTGCAGCTAAAAGTAAAGTTTACTGCTTGACTCACCAGTTCCTCCTTGGTTAGAATGCTGCATGACTTATCTGTGGATCAAAGCCAATGATCTAACATAACATTTTTATTGCATCCTGTAATCAGTTCTGTAGAAGGAAAAGATTTATACTCTCAATAACACAGTGTGTATAGAAAAGAATCTTTGTGCCTAATCTTTTCCATTTCAGAAAACAGTGCTGACTTGAATATGTTGAACTAATCAGGGAGTCTAATTTTCTTTAACTGCCTTCCACCAAAAAATATGCCATAAATGTCTTAAGTATACTATAGTATAAAGACTTAAAAACACGTCTTTAGAAAAAGGATATAATTTGGGATGTTACCAGTTGTTACTCTCTTCTGGAGATTGAATTTTTTTACTTTGCTATATGAAAATGACTTCATAGGGAACATTCAGAATAATTTATATTAAGCTATAAAGTGTGTAAAATATTAAAAACCTGTTTTAACAAAACAAATGAGAGTCTATAAAATTATATTTAAGTCAAACTCCTGAGAATAATTTGGGTATGAATAGATACAATGTTGAATTCTCCTTAGTAGAGTGAAATTATTATATAATACAAAACATGATAAGTGATGGGCTGGAGAATAACTTTCAACTTGTATTTCTTTGTGTTATGCTGTTTGTTTTCAGCTGAAGAGATCCAAACTTCATGAACAAGTCTTAGGTTTGGGCCTGACATGGAAGAAAATAGTAAGATTTTTGAATGAAAAACTGGAGAAAAATGAAATGCAAAGTATAAATGAAGACTTGAAGGATATATTACAAGCTGCAAAACAAATTGGTATAGCATTCTTTGTTTGAAAATAGCCTGTAAAGTTCAAAAATACATTCCTTATGAACTCTCCATTATTCAGTGAAGGGCTCAAGCCTCCTGTCAAGTAGTCATTGTTATGGTAGTCAGTCTTATCTGTGAAGGCACCCAGAACAGTGGTAAGCAGTTGTAGTGCAGATTTGAGAGAGACAAGAGAGAGATAGAGAGTGAATGAGAAATGTGCACAGCAGGAACTGGTGCCACTGCAAACGAACCCCAGATGCATGTATCACTTTGTGCATCTGGCTTTATGTGGTACTGATGAGTTGAACCCAGGCCATCCAGCTTTGCAAGCAAGTCCCTGTAAGCACTGAGCCTTCCACACGCTATGTTGATTGAAATATGGTTAAATTAGAATTTTAATTTAATCCTAAATAACATTAAAAGTATGAAAGCATATAGAACAATCTCTTATTATAGGTGACCATCACATGCAAGGTAAGTGGTGGGACTTCATTTGTACTTGACCACTTCAGTTCCCAACATTCCCATTAACTGAATATATTGAAAGAAAAGTTAACTTGAAATTACAACCCTCTTATGTTTAATGCACAATTACTTGCCAAATATTAAAAACAAAACTGAGACTAGTAACATTTCCAAGTTTGTACATTGAACTAAGTTATGATTCCAAATTCTTGATAGTTAACACTGCTGTACTTCTAAATTTATGAACTTCAGTAGGTTTGTACTTACAAAAGTTCACACTGCTGCTCTGGTCCATGGAACCTGGCCTTCATCTGTCTCTGACCTCACCTCAGGCTTGCTCTCACCTGGGCTGTGGGTACACAGTTTCCTGTCACTTTCTCAAAGCCCACAGGACATGCAATGTCTGTGGAACATTGAGTGTGGGGTCTCTGCTGGGAAGGTGCTTCTTTTCTAGTCTTTGTGCAGGTGAACCCTTTCTTACCCTTTTGAACTTGCTGAGAAATAATTATTTTCTTGCTAGAGGCCTCCACTAGTCATCTAATCTCAAGTGGTCCTGTAGCCATTGTTTATTGTAAAGTTCCCTAGCACTTGTCACTCTGTGCTTTTCTTTTTGTTATAGCCACCAGCTTATAGGCTTCATGATGGTAGAATCCCAATTTTCTTTCTCATTCTTCATTCTCAGTGGTTAGAATTCTGCTCTGTATATGTTAGAGTCTTGGTGAAGATTTATTTGACAAATAAATTAGGTTTTCTTAGGTGACTTCTTAGTAGAGGGGTTTAGATACGTTTCTGGTTGCTAATTTTCTTTCTCAGCAGTTCAGTGTGTCAATTTATATCCCACTAACTTAGAGACTTACTTGTAAACATCAGTTTTTAAATATTTAAAATATTTTGCTTCAACGCTTTTAACCATTACTGGTCTGTAGTCTACTGTGGTATTTTAAGATTGTCCTCCCAGCTATAGACTGTGCAAAAACAATAGAATAAAAATGACACGCATGTTTGTCTGTTAACTGATCTTCAGAAGCTATGGAGGGTTTTAGTCAAAAATTATTTTAAGCCGAAGGAAATAGAGCACACATTGAAGAGCTTTGTGATAGCATTTGACATAGTCACACTATATTTTACAAATATTGGGACTTCAAGGAATGAGTGAAAATGGAAGCCTTGTCTCACATTAACTTGGTCTTAACTCTCTGCTCATTTTGTCTTCATTCATATGATATTACCTAGGCACCAAAGTCTGAATAAAGTACTTGTCACACACTGTACAGAGTTTCATTGTAAGAATGCCTCAGAAGTTAGTGAAAATAGCAACAAAATGTTGGGCTTAGTATAATGAGTAAATATTTTTATGAAAATTTTATGTTAAATTACTTTAAAGTTACCATTTAGGCTATTTCCCCAACTATCTTTAGTCACAAGTCAACACAAAGCAAGACAAATAAAAAGCAGTTTTTAAAACCAGTGACTAAATGTAGTCTTGTTGGTGCAACATTTGATTCATACTTGGGGACTAGCCCACCATCTCGTGTATTTAACACTTGATTCATACTTCGATTAGTTGCTCATGTTATATCATGTGTTTGAGGGCATGATTAGGTTGAGATGCAGTACCTCAAATATCTCAAATAAATATTTCGAGGCAGACTTTTGGTATTAGATTTAGGTTAATGCTCTTAGATTGACCTGTTAATGCTGACCTTAAGTTGAACAGCTAACTGACAATGAAATTTATGGTTTATTAGTAGTTAGCCACCCTGTCTAAGGAAATGTTGTTGATAATGGAAATGTAATTATAACTAGAAGTTTTCAAAAGATAAGTTTAATGGGGCCTTCTCCTATATTTCTTTTAGTACAAATAATTGTGATGTAATTATATTGAAAATGTGGGGGAAAAAGAATGGAGAAATCAGAAAAATAATATTTCATTTGAGTATAATACGCTTATACATATTTAAAAACAGGTAGAGTGGAAGGAGAAAGGAAAGGAGGGGAGGGGGAAGAGCAAGAGGGAGAGAGGAAAAAAAGAAACTAAATAAGTATGGCCTGTCAGGAACACTTGCTGCTGCAAATGAACTCCAGACACACATGCCACTTTGTACATCTGGCTTTATGTGGGTATTTGGGAATCAAACCTGGGCTGGCCGACTTTGAAAGCAACTGCCATTAACTACTGAGTTACCTCCCATCCTCATTAGCTAGAGTCTTATTGGTAGTACAACTTTTTAGTACAGACATCTTTAAAAGTAAGCAAAATTAAGAGTGGCAGGAGTAAACTACTTTATCCATTATACTATATCTTTGTTAGTGTAGTTTTTGATTAGTTCAGGGGGCTGGTAAGATTTGCAAAGTTTAGTCAGAGATTAGGATATTGGAGTCGAGTGGTTGGCAGGTGGGTAGAAAGACCCTATCTATAATTCCCTAATTAACTCTGCAAATGTGTGTTTTCTCCAGACCCAGAATATAGTGTTTCGGGTTCTTCCACAGCAAATTCATCTAATTATTTTACTCAGTTCTGGATGTAAATCAGTTCTTAGGCAGAACTGAGTTACCTTTTCATAGCATTAAAATTGTTGCCATACAAAGACCTGTTGGCTTTACCTTCTTTAATTTGTAAGCACTAGTTTATTTGGGGTTTGACATTTCTATGTATCTTACTTTTAGTAACTTTAAGAAAAGTTTGAATCAGAAGGTAGTCAGCTAACGGTGGATTAGGAAGTATGGTTTAGGTGAGCTTATTTTTAAGGAAATGCAATTTTATTACTAAAAAATGAGAAATCAAAGCTTGAGGTGGAAAACAATGGAGTTAATGACTAGATAAGGAACTATAAAGTATTAGCAGATCTATTAATTCTGTCTGTACAGATAGAATTTTGTTAAAATAAAAAAAACATGTTGTTTTTTGGGCAGAATACAGCAGTGTATTTCTGGAAGTATTTGTGAAATGTACTTATTAGAAATTTTATATTTTAAAATAGTTCAAAGAATTTTTAAAATTTATTTATTCATTTTCAAGCAGAGATACAGAGAGAGAGAGAGAGAGAGAGAGAGAGAGAGAGAGAGAGAGAGAGAGAGAGAGAGAGAGAGAAAGAGAGAGATAACACCAGGGCCACCACCTTGTGGGTCTGGCTTATGTGGATCCTGGGGAATTGAACATGGGGCCTTTAGTAGATGAAGAAACATTTTATGAATATTTAACATTTATTTTAATTATTTGCAATCTAGAATAGAAAGGGGTTTTCTTAATCTGATAAATGATATTAATAAAAAAAGTTAGCACAAATAACATTTTTAAAGCTGCAGTGTTAACTTCTGAGAATAGCAGTGCTGCTCTCTAAGCTAGGATGCTAGGCAAGAGAGCAGATAGAGGAAGTTTGGTACAGGCTCCAGGATACATCTAGGTAGGCTCAGTGAGTTCTCATGTCCTATAGCATAGTAGTATGATCAAAGTTTATAACAACATATATTTTATAAAGAAC
The DNA here is from genome assembly GCA_004024765.1 of Zapus hudsonius. Taxonomy (NCBI): domain Eukaryota; kingdom Metazoa; phylum Chordata; class Mammalia; order Rodentia; family Dipodidae; genus Zapus; species Zapus hudsonius. Next base: position 20,880 of record PVHP010019634.1, read on the forward strand.
TAGAAGGAAAGAATTCATAGTCTCCAAACATAAGGAATAATTGTTAAAGAGAAAGGAGTGCTAGTTTTCATGATCTGTTTATTCACATTGCATATATGTATTGAATTATTACACTGTAGCCCATAAATGGGTACAATTATTATGTGCCAATTGAATTTAAAGAAAGTTCCCATCACTATTTTTGTTTTTCAGATACTGAAAATCCTTCCTAATCTTATATGGGGAAAAAAGGTATATTCAAATGACTATATCTACAGAAATTACAAAATAAAAATTTTCTACTAAATGAGAACAAATTTAAATTTGCACTTATTTAAAATATTTTTAATAAGTTGCATTAAAAATTTTTATAAAGTTTAATTCAGGTTACATTTAGAAGAGTACCAAAGTTCTTAAAATAAATTTAGTTAAAGATTGAACAAGACATCCTTTGGAAAACTGAAATATTCTTGAGAAACTAAAGAAGACAAAGTGATGATGGGATATACCGAGGTGTGGAAACTTCACTATTAGGCAGATACTATTGTTACCCAAGTCATTCTACATATTCAGTGTTATCCCAGTCATAGTCACCAGATCTGTGTTCCAGAGTGTGTATTCGTGTGTGTCTGGAAATTGACCATGTAATTTGAAATCTGTCCTAGAAATTTTCACAGAAAAGACTAGGCCACTGAACCTTAAAAAATAAAGAGCAAAACTTAACTCTAATTATGATTTAAAAATGATTAACACTTTGGGCTGTGGTGTTTCTCTAAGATTAGACACAAATAGACCAGGGGGTGGAATAGAATCTTGAAACTAACACACTTAACACACATCAAGTATTAGGACACTTGATTTGTGATGAAGGCCATGAGGTAGTGAGGCAAGACTGTATTTCAGCATAGGATGCTGGTTAACTATATATAGTCAAATTCTAAACAGCTTATAGAATTAAGTAAAGACAATTAATTTAAGATGATATAGGATGTATTCATGTTCTGATGTGTGGTACTATTTACTAAAACAGATTATAAAGGAAATGATTCATGAATTGGACTATTAAAATTAATATTATATTCATTAAGAGTAAAAAGGCAAGCCATAGAGTACAAAAATAGATTCAAGATACATAATAATGAGGGCTTGTATCTGGAATAAGAATATTTAGCAATCTATAAAAAAAGATGGATAATCTTGAATGAAACTGAGCTAGTGCCTTGAACAGACACTTCAGATCATAACAGTGATCGATAAAGGTGAAAAAAATGCATGACTTCATTAGTAATTGGTGAGATGTTTCTACATGTCTCAGTATGGCTCAAATTAGCAAGACTGAACTGCCACTGTTAGTCAGGATCACAAGTGTGAAGCCAGAGTTGTCACTGCTGCAGAGTTGAAATTGGCACAATGACTTTGAGTAACTGTTCAGCAGTATCTATAGTGGTCAAACCAGTGAAATTTTAAATCGTGTTACAAAATTGTCTGTAAAAATACTGTACATGTATGCTGAAAAGATTTGCATTTGATGACATTTGTTAGCCTGAAGGTGTAAACAATTTTTTATTAAATGGTGGTGTAAATAAATTGTGGTATATATAGACTGCCTTACAACAGCTCTGAACTTCATCTACATGTTAAATTGCAAATGAATCCCACAGTCTTTACAAAAGCAGTCAAACAGAATCAAACAGTGAAAGTCAATATTTGTGAAATTGAGAACTGGTCTTGATTGGTTTGGTCTTAAGTCAGAATGCCTTGTCTTGCCACCTAGCTCCATGTGGGGGATAGAACTCAGAGCTGCTATTTTCCATGCTTAACAAGTGCTATAAGGATGGTGGTCCACTTTGATGAAGGAGGCTGTGACACAGATGGATTTCAAGTAGGCGTCTATATGTGCTGTGGGGGAGGTGGCAATGGAGTGTTCTGTGTCTGGAAGTAAATAGCCAGATCAAACACATTGTTTTCATTTTTGACAATTCTTTTGAATTTACTTAGCGTGTACATATAATTGTTACATTAAATAAAAGTAAAAATTACTATGTTACTTCTTTCTTTGAGATGGGAATTTATTATCTATGTAGCCCAAGCTGGCCTCAAACTCACAACTTTCCTACTCAGTCTTAGTGCTGGTTCCAGGCAGGTGTCATCACACCTAGCTCACTGTGCTTTATAATATTAACTTTCTTTTCTTTTTGAGTCAGAATAGCCCAGGCTGTCCTGAACTCAATATGTGGACCAGTCTGGCCTTGAACTCATGACAGTCTGCCTGTCTCAGTCTCCTGAGTGCTGGGATTATAAGTATGTACTACTATGCTTGGCTTATAACAGTTTCAATGAAGTTATTTTTTTATTTATTCATTTTCAAGCAGAGAAATACAGAGAGAGAGAGAGAGAGAGAGAGAGAGAGAGAGAGAGAGAGAGAGAGAGAGAGAGAGCGCACCAGGGCTACCACCTTGTGGGTCTGGTTTATGTGGGTCCTGGGGAATTGTGGGGAATTGAACCTGAGGCCTTAGTGCGGAGGCAAGTGCCTTAACCGCTAAGCCATCTCTCCAGCCCTCAATGAAGTATTTTAATTTTAGATTGATTAATTAAAAAAAATCACAGGGCTAGAGAGATGCCTGAGCAGTCAAAGGAGCCTGTTTGCAAGTTTGCTCATCTGGTGTGATTCCTCAGCACCCGTGTAAAGCTGAATGCAAAGTGGCGTGTACATGTGTGGCTCCATGTCTGGCATCTTGGATATGATGGGATCATCTTGGCTCCACAGGGCATAGGGACCTTTGCCCTCCCACTGGTGCTGCTTGTTGCTCTCATGGGACGGGTCTGCCCTGGCACGCGCTCTTCTTGGCAGATGTCCCATGGTCCTGGCATCTCTGATATCCTGAGCTCTCCATTGCAATTGAGGGTTCACCTTTGTAGCTTCATGCAGTGGCCTCACAGGGCTTCCTTGCAAGGCCTTCAAATCTACCTCACATTGTTTAGTCTCTGTGGCTTTCTGGAAGCATGGTGAAGTAAGTACTCCGTGATATTAATCTTGTATTTTTCATTCTATCTGAACCTGTACCATGTGGGTGATGCCTGCAATTTCTGCTCTTAGACTGGATAAAGCCTGATTAGAACATAGCTGTAGCAGCCTCTGTATGCTGACCTCACTTCCTTCGGGCCTTTTTCTTTCAACAGTTTTCATTCTTACTATCTTGAGTATTCAGCTGGTTGGGTCTTACCCTCAGGGCATCTTTCCAATTGTCCCAGGACACAGAAATAGATTTCTATTTAATGGTTGGTAGTCTTTTTAACAGTTATAGGGAACATCTCTGTAATCTCTGGATCTAGGACTTTAAAATTGCTTAAATTTCTCTCTGTGTCAAACTTCCTCCCCCCACATCTTTCTACTCTGTATTTTCCTATCTTTCATCTTACCTGAATCAGAGTAGCATACAGAAATAATTTTACAGAGTCAGTGCCATTCAATCTTGATATTTCCTATGCTAAATGTTGATCTATTAGTTTTAAATTCAATGTTGTTCAAGTTCTCAGGCAGCATTCAGTTGGTTTTCTTGCTAGAAAATCACTTGACCTATATCTAGCCTAGTTTCTGATGAAGTCCCTTTTCTCCTCTGTAGCTTCATGTGTGAAGCCTCCATTGTCTGCATTTCTCTTGGCCTTCTGGCCTTTCTACCTCCCAGCAGAATATCTCACTAAGTTCTGCTTGTAGCATTGTAGATCATTGGCACAAAATATCTAACCAAATGTAACATAGCATAGGGAAGGGGAAAGTTGGTTTTGGTTTATAGTTCTAGAGGATAGCATCCATGATGGCCTGACAAGCATGGCAGGAGAGGGAGAAGAGCATCACATTCTCAATCAGTGTGATGATGTTGAGAGCAATGAATGCTGGTGCTCAGCTAGCTTTCTCATTTTTATGCAGTTTAAGAACTCCTTCCATGGTATGGTGCTCACCTCAATCTAATACAGAAAAACCATAACAGATTTGCCTAGACATGTTTCCATGGTGATTCTAAATCCTGTTCTGCTGACAACCAGATATTAACTATCCCATCTAATTTTTTGTTTCAGATTTTTATAAAATTATCTTGGTATAGCTTGGGATAATTTCAAATTACCCGTTAATGTGTGTGTGTGTGTGTGTGTGTGTGTGTGTGTGTGTGTTTTGAATTAGGTGTCCCCTATAAACTTACGTGTTCTGAATGTTTGCTCCCCAGTTGGGACAACTGGGAACTGGGGATAAGAACTAATCATTTGCCTATTAAATAATGTAACTCATTACGGACAATAAAAAAATAAATAAATGATCATTGGAACATTTTTTAAATAAGGCAGTAATGTTTTCTCTATAAAGATAGAAATAAAAAAAATAAATTTCAAAAAAAAAAAAAGAACTATAGGTTTGGTTCCCTGCTATGTGGGCATTCACAGCCAGCTGTCTTCATTGATATGAGAACTATGCTTTCATTAAGGTGCTGATTGATTACCAACATTATTAGTATTACTTAGGTAGGACACATGGACAGGAAGATCTCTTCAAGATGTAAATTCTTTTTTATTTACTATAAGAATATCCTCTAAAATCTGTCATGAATATACCTTCTTTTAATTGAGAAAACTGGATATGAGAAGGTGATGTGAAAAGATATCAGAGGATGCTCCTACACCTGCTATTGCTTTGGTGAGGATTTTCCTTGTCTCTTAAAAGCACCTTTCTTTCATATACTTTAGTATGGTCAAGTTTATCTTAAATTTACATGTATCCTGACGGTATTGTTTTTGAATGAGAGCAGTGTAAGTCTATAAATTTCTTGTTAGATAGGTGTATGGTACACACTGGAAAGAAAAGTATAGGTCTTTGAGGTTTCCTTTGAGTTCCAAGTCTGTAACTCAGGATTTTTTTCACCTTATTATAGTTTTTTTTTTCAATCAAATTAACACATTTTTGTTTTAAGTAGGTTTTAATTACTTGTGGTGGTTTGAATGAAATGTCCTCTATAGGCTCATATGTGTTGAGTACTTGGTCCCCAGCATTGTAGCAGTTTGGGAGAGTTGTGGAGCCTTTGGGAGTTGGAACCTTGCTGGAAGAGGTGTCACTGGGTGCCGACCTTGAGGCTTAGTAGCCCAGGTTGCCAGTGCTAGCTAGCTCACTTTTGCCACTACTTCCCAGCTGACGTGGCAAGATATGAGGTCTTGCTATCTGTTCTTGTCATGCTTTCCCCACCTTCATGAAAACTTCCCACTCAAAACAAACCTTTCGTCACATATATATTTAAATATAAATAATTACTGGCAATGGTTAATTTACCCAAAATATTTCTTCAGGAATTTAGAATGAATATTTCTGCTCCAAAATTTATTATCTTCTTTAGTTTTTAAACATTTATTGTGAATAATTAGATACATTGTATGAGCAAGTCTTGTGATGGTACCTTCATTTTCCTCCTCCCAGTCCCCAACTAGGAGCCCTCCTCAGTGGGCTTGCTGGACCAGACCATGGGACATAGGATTATGAATTGTACATGAAGAAGCCAGTGTTTTTCTTTGTGTGTTGTTACTGAGGGGGGGGGCATGGCTCTGGATATTCTCCCCCACCATGGCTCTTATAATCTTTCTGCCCCCTCTTCCACTACATTTCCTGAATCATGATGGATGAGTTTTAGGTCTGCTTTACTGTTGAAGTCTTAAGAGTCTCTGGATTTCTGCTTTGGATTGTGTTGGGTATCCTCAGTATCTGTCTCCATTATCCTTCCTTAGTATGTTTTAATTGTTGGATTTAATTAAAACAAGTATTGGTGATAAGTTTTTTTAATGGTAATTTGAAAATTAATTCAATTGAGCTAACAATGTTTCTTTTGTTTTTGAATAGTTGGAACGGATGATGGGAAAGAAGCAATTGAAAGTGGGGCTGCATTTTTGTTTATGACATTTCACTTGATGGACTCTGTTGGCCACGTGGAGACAAAGGCTATTAAACAGATGTTTGGTCCATTTCCATCATCATCAGCCATTGCAGCTTGTGATGCCACTAATCGAATTATTTCTCACATTAGTCAAGATGACCTTACTGCTCTTGTCCAGATGGCAGAAAACCAATGTAGTGATAGAGGAGTAATTTTTGGTAAAAACTTAGCATTTTCATTTGACATGCATGATTTGGATCCCTTTGATGAATTGCCAATAAATGCTGAAGCTCAGAAAACTATAAGCCTAGACTACAAGAAGTTCCTGAACAAACATCTTCAGGAGCATTGCCCCACAGAACTCAAGCCTGTGGAAAAAACAAATGGTTCTTTTTTGTGGTGTGAAGTTGAAAAGTACTTAAATGCAACTTTGAAAGAAATGACTGAAGCACCAAGAATAGAAGATTTGTGCTGTACCTTATATGATATGCTTGCTTCTGATAGAAGTGGTGATGAGCTTCAGGATGAGGTACAGTTGATGTTGGAATTTTATGTAAATGTGTGCTATGCCAATGAAATAGCGTTTTTATAAACATGAATTTCTTATTTCAGTGTTTGTGGATTGAACCCAGAATCTTAAGCATGCTAAGCATGTACTTTAACACTGAGGCACATCCCCAGCCCAAAATAGTTGTCTTAAACATGTGTTTAGCAAAGAAAGTACTCCATTGACCTTGTGCTAAGGTACTCAATTATGTAGCTCAGTGGTTTTGCATAGCAGGCAATGCACTTTTCCACTGAGGATTTACCGGTGGAGGACAGAGTGTAATGAGTGTTAAATGCAGTTGTACAAATATTATAATGAAAGCCACTGCTATATACAATTAATATATACATAAGTAAATAGGTGGCATATAAGAGATAGTACACCGAAGTGAAAACTGGAAAATTTTATAGAATATTTATACTAACAGAACTGTTCTGAAATAATCTCAAAGTATGAACATGAATATCCTTCACCCTGTCATAATGAGTGCTTATCATGACTCACAGACAGGAAAGGCAAACACTAAGGGAACGAACCACTCGAAATTGTACTGCCCAATACACTGGACTTTTCTCTGACCTAGTGAACCATCCATTAGGGTCATGTTGTAAATGATGCAGGCTTCAGACCTTGCAAGCTTCAGGGTAGCTCCAATACACATTAACAAATTACAGACCTTATTATTTGGTGCCTACTTCTCTGCATACCCTTCTCTTGCCCCTCCTGTTTCATACTCTTCCTTTTCCCTTTGCCTTTCACATCTATAGAATTCCCCCTTTTATTTTCATATCCTGGTTTCTTTCCTAAATTCCACATATGAGAGGAAACATGTGAGAGGGGTTTATTTTACTTAACCTGATAATCTACAGTTTCATCTTCTTATGTTAGTGTTGAAAATAACCTAATTTTTTTATGACTGAAGAAAACTCCATTTTGAATATCTGTATGTGACATGTTCTTTATCCATTCGTCCATTGATGGACACCTGTGCTGATTCCATAGTTTGACTATTTTGAGTTAGAGGAGTAATAAACATGAGAATGTAGGAATTTCCATTGTAAACTGGATCACGGGGAAATTCTTTTTTTAGTTGTTTCAGAATTCTCCATACTGATTTCCATAGCATCTGTGTTAATTACTGCTTCCAGCAGTGTATAATATTCCCCCATGAATATTTGTTTGTCTTCTTGGTGATAACTATTTTGATTGAGGTGAGATGGAATCTCAATGTACTTTTGGTTTCCACTGCCCTGATGTCAAACATTTTTTCATTTATTTGTCATGTGTGCTTCTTAGTTTTCAAAGTATTTGTTCAATGTATTTGTTTATTTGTGGATTGGAATATTTGTTCTTTTGATGGTTAACTTTTTGAGTTCTTTCTAGATTCTGGATTTATTCCCCTTTTAGATGACTAGCTGGTGGAAGACTCTCCCATTCTGCTTCAGCACACTGTTGAATATTTTCTTTTCTGTTTAGAAACTTTAATTTCATGCAATCCCATTTGTTAATTCTTATGACTATTTCCTGGGCTGCTACGATATTTATTTTCGGATCTGAGGATTGAATTTTAATCTTTATAAGATTTCCTTTTTAATAATGTATTTAATGCTGGAGAGATAGTGATTAGAACTATGAAAGCATAATTGATTTCTATTTTTACCTAATTGTTAATTAATTAATTTAGTGCTGACAGGGGATTAAATTTAGGCTTTTGCAAATGCTGGACAAGTTCTCTATCTCTGAGCTCTTTGTCTAGCCCTTGTTTTTATGAGACAGAGTTACACTGAGTGGCTTTTGCTGGCCTTGAGCTCATAGTACTCTTGCTTTCCCTTCAGGAGTGCTGGGATGACTGGCATGTTACACCATGCCAGCCTGTGTTTGATTATTTAAATATGAATGTCTAAATAAGGATTTTTAAGTAATCATGTGCACTATTGTAAGAATTGATCAGAACCTCAGGGACATACTTTGACTTGGAACTTAAAAGAAGTATGTACAAAGCTACTTCTATGATGAAAGCAGTTTTGTTCCTTAATATATAATTTCCTAGTGAGACCTGGTGGCTGCTGATGGAGCTGTTTTTAAAACCTTTACTTATTGTGGAACTACCGTGAGAAAGAAAAGTGAAGACATTTAGCATAAAATCAGGGTGAGAGGTTTCAGTCTGAAATGTGACGGTCCTAAGAGCCACTGACATTAGGTCATGGCATGACTGGGTGACTTCATTTAGTGCTTTATATAGCAGTGTCTCCAGTGGGTGATGCTGGTCAGGCTTTATCCATCCCTAAAAGCTGAACAAGCTACATGGAGGCACTTTTCCTTCCCTCCAAACATGATCTTTCAGTTTCAAAATAGCCTACTCAACAATACGTGAGCATGTCTAGGAAAATTTGATTAATTAAACTTTTGTCTTCATTGAATCACTGCGAAAGTTAGGCAACCTGCTCCTCCTATTGGTGGGCACAAGTCTTATGAGTGTCCACTTAAAGTGCTTACCTTCCTTGCATAGGAGTCAAAAGTGATCTCTTTCAGGTCTTGTGTATTTTCCACTGTATTTAATAAATCCATCATACACAATGTGTGCTACGCAGTGATGTGCATTGTCAATAGCAGGCTGTTAGGAAGTTTCTGGAAAATCAAAAGTTATGGGTGGGGATTGATTAGAAGAGAGAACAGACAGTGGACCCCAGAAAGCTTTGAGCGGTTTCAGTGCTGCCCTCACCCTGAGTCTCTTGGAGGAGCCCACTGCTGCAGTCAGCATGAGACCTCCTCACCCTCACTCTAGCAGCCATGGCTGACAACTGCATGCAGTGTGCTCTCCCCTTGGTGGTACAGTGCAGCCATGGCTGACAGCTGCATGCTGTGTGCTCTCCCCTTGGTGGTACAGTGCTTCATGGAGCAGTGTGAGCAGTTAGCCAGGAAAGATCTTGGGAACAGTAAAATGTTACTTGTAAATAGTAGATATGGTAGGATCTGTTTGTCCTCCATGCTGGTATGAAGAATGACCCCAGCAAGTACCTTTGCACTGTTGGAGCAGGAAAGAATATGGAGCTGGATGCTGATGGAGAAGAGTGTGGAGGCCTCAGGGGTCATAGGCCCCAGTGAAGCTCTAATTCAAGATAGTAAATGAGTGCCTGACCTTAACCAGTGTAGATGCTGTCCATGTGTAGAAGTCCTCTGTGCCGTTAGCAGTGTAGTTGCCAGATTGAGTATGAGGGAAGCAGTGAAGGGATCCAGGAGTTCTTCTGAAGGCCAGGGCCAATAATGCTGGTGCTACCACAGGTGAAGGCTCCCACCTTTTATGTGAAGACCTTAAGGTTATGGACCACAATGCTCCAACCTTTCTGTGTAGGGGCAGTTGAGGGACGATGTTGACAACCAAGTGATAGGAAAACAAAGTAGACCAATGGGGCAGAAAACCATGATTCTATAGAAGCCTTCCTCACCAAAGATAGCCTGGGGGTGGGAGGATGGTGATACAACAGCCAGGAGAATCTAGGTTGTGAGCCCAGAGGTCACAGCCATCTCTGCTTTGTTACTCAAGTAACTTCAAGCATGGATGCAGATACTTGCCCAGAGACAAAACAAAAGGACCAGGTCCAGGAGTTGAGAATTCATTTGCTACCAAGACTTAGTAAGGCATCCACGAGTGAGGCTTGTGTTACTGTATATCCCACCAGCTCGTCACCAGCAAGTGCTTAACTAGGCTTGTTTGCATAATCTGTACAGCTAGGTAGGAGCTGTTGTTATTTTGTTTAGTTTTGTCAAGAAATGATGCTGGCAAAACTTATTTATAAATAGTTATTACTTACTTGCAAGCTTAGAGAGAGGGGGAGAGTGAAGGAGGGAGAGAAAGATGGACAGAATGAATGGTTGCACTAGAGTCTCGTCACTGCAAATGAATTCCAGATGCATGTGCCACTTTGTGCATCTGGCTTTATGTGGGTGCTGGGGATTCAAACCCAGGCAAGCCATCACTTTTAAGTGCTGAGCCATTTCTGCAGCCACAATCTAATGTTTTGATACTACTTTCTAACCATTTTTGATAATGTACCTCCCATATTAATAATCATTTAGTTTGAAATTATATATACTTGTGTACATTATGAAA
>PVHP010019635.1:0-31618 GCA_004024765.1 Zapus hudsonius
AAGTGCTCTTGGTGCTTGGCACACTGGTGAGGAGCTGGCAGCTGTCTCAGGACACAGTCTGAGGAGGATCAATCCAGAACCAATACAGTAATTCTACATCTGTTGCAAAGTGAATGGACCCTTGTCATGGCAATGATAATGCAAGGAACACTTACCTCTGGCATGTAAAGGAGCTCAAATAAATCTTAAATTAAGATGCTAGTTTAAAAAAGTCAGGATGCTTTACTTAAGGCTTTACTTTTATAGGTTTCCTTTAAACATTAACTAATATGTAGAAAATTCCAACCATAGTTACCAGCAGATTTTATTCTCCTAAAAGATTAAGAGGTTATTAAAGTATGTTGAATCTTAGAAAACTCATATTTTAAATAAATATTTCTAAAAGAGATATTAGTCTGTCATCTGGAATGTAAGTCTCAAAATAGAAATACATGATTGTGGGTTAAAATAAGGCTGAAATGCCCTTTATAGAATGATAGACGACTTGCAATTTTAAACCATTTCATGAATTCTCGTTATTGTGAAGGGTCTGTCTCATCTCTGCTATAATTAGAGTCATTGATTTCAATGTAGTTTTTCTTCCTGCTCTATAACCTTGACAGGTGAAAACCTTCAAAAACATCTCCTCTAGAAAAAAAAAAAACATTATTCAGGATATTTTTTTCCCTAGAATATGCCACCAGATTGGTAACAATGACTATTTCATTCTCTACTCATCTCCCAGTTTCCATGTTAAGTAAAACTTTTTAAAAAAAGTTCTAGTTTTAGAGGAATAAGAAAAAAATTGCCTTAGAAACAATGATATTGAGTCAGTGAATTTAACTGATTAGCAAAAACTATGACTTTACCTAGCAGACATGAAACCATAGGTTCATTCCCCAGCATTGTAAAATTAAAAAGACTGCTCCATCTCATGAGACATGAGATGCAAATAACACAGCAACATATCATTCACAAGGCTCAGAACTATATAAGCACTGAAAGCTAACGCTCACTTGAATCAAGACACAATGCTGGAACACACAGGAGGACATACAGGAAATTAAGACTAGGAAGCCTATGCCATATCATTGCCGGGAGAGATACCAAGAGAATATACAGCCATTTTGAAAATACATGAATCAGTTACTAAGTTAAAATACTGCTCAATTACTACATGTAAGGAAAATCTACTGATGGTTTTACAGCAGTGTCAATGAATTCATAGCCCTGCAGGTAGTTGTTGTCAGCAAAACTAAGACTGGCGTCTTGAAATGCCCTAAAGGGCATCATCTTCCCTTGACATGCCCTATGCTATAGGCATTTTTCTCAGAAAAGACAATTATAAGTCAGTCATGCTGCAGAGTGAATGGGTGTCAGTTAGGGAAAACTAAAGACCATTTTTGGCCATGGAAAATTGGAGCAAAACTTCATCACCGAGTATCACAAAAGATGGTCTAGGCTGCAGCCCTCGCTACACAGTGCCTTGTCTGTCTTGCATAAAATTTGTGACTCTTTCCTCATTTTTTTATTGTATTCATTTGTGTCACTTGCTAAAAACTCTTTGGGAGGTTCATTTCTTCATAAAAATTATCACTGAATTTTTAAGTGAGGAACAAATTTTAATGCTTTTCTTTGAGAGCATCAACATATGACCAAAATTAGAACCTATGCATATTTGTATATTGGCTTTAAATCTTAAGAACTGAATGGAAATTCTAGATTTTGAAAAAAATGTGAATATTTAAAAGCCTTAACAATCCTGGTAGGAAATGTGAAACAAAGTTGTGAGAAAAGAGACAATAAAAAAGGACTCATAGGCCCTAGGACGAGCCTACTGCTGCTGTTACGCTAAATGGATAGGTTGTCCAATTGCTTTCTAAATCTAACTTTGCACCATTGGCTAGTGTTGCTTTCAGTGTTGATCTCAGGAATGTGTAGTGGGCAGAGCTAATGTAGTGCTTCATAGCTGGCAAAAATGCTGAGAACAAGTGATTACAGTGTGCTTGGCTCTAAACAAGACACTTGTATCACCTCATCCAAGGCTCAGGGAATATTATGGAAGGGGAATCAGAAAGCATGTAAGATCTGGAGGGCAGGGAGGAGTGCTGTGGAATGCTGTCTTCTGAACAAGATGTGGCTGTTACATTCATGACCTCACAGCAGCTGTGGTTTCCTGAACGAGATTGGGCCCAGCTCTATTCCATCATGAATAGAAGAGGAACTCATGGGACCCAATACCTCACAGAATTGCTATCAGAAGTTAATAGTTGTCCTTCAGTGGTGTAACACTGATAATTTGCCCATACTCCAGTAAGTAACCCCACCAGTGCTTATTCAAGCACCCCTAATTTAATTCAATGGGTAACAAATAAAGAGCCTAAAAGGAGGAAGGGGATAATTGGGAAGAAAGAGCTTAGTGGAAGTGGGTCTGCAATAAGAGAAGGGGATGGAGATGAATAGAACCAAAATACTGTATGTAAACGCACACACAACTATATATGTCAAATATAAAAAATATATTTAAATATGAACTCATGAAGCCACTTGGATTTATACTATATCCTTCCCCCATTCTGAAAATTTTCTTTGCAACTGTCACAGGTTTCTTTTTATTTTTCTTTTCTTTTTTTATTGTTTTAAATTTATGTTTCATATTCAAAAAGGTTTTTCTTCTGAACCATAACAACTTGACTGTTCTAAACAGTCTCATTTAGAAAAAGGGAAACAAATTTATAATCTTTAAATAAAGCAGGAACTGAGAAAGAAAGCAGTGCATGTGTACGTTTGTACATGGGCTCTGTCACAGAGACAATAACATTTGATGAATTCTAGTTTCCATGGAAACAGCACGGTCAAAGCAGATTGTGTATTCATAGTAGGATGCATATCTCTTTAGAAACACAGTACTATGGTACTGACTCTATTTTCCAGTAAGATATGTAAGATAATTTTGTCTGTGGAAAGCCTAGTTGCATTCACAGATTCTGGGCTTTTCAGACCAACTCTATTTACATTTTGCTGAAAACAAGGGGATCATTTACATGCATTGAATATGACTCCATCCATTCATGAATGTTCACCACCAGGGGCACAAGCAATACCTACATAGCTATAGGTTCCTAGTATGAAGAGGACCCATGCCAGCAGGTTTGCACAGGAAAATCCAAGGAAATCTCCATGGGCTTAAGACATAGGTAGAATCAATAAGACAAATTTTTAAAAACTAAGGAAATGGAGGACTAAGCCCAACCTGTAAAGTGGCAGAAATATATTCTTGAGGACTTGAGGAGATGAAAGAGATGGAAGGACATGCTTGAAAACTTTAATTGAAACTATGATGTTTCATTAAAATGCAATTATGATAACATAATTAAAAACAAACAAATGAAATCTAATGACAAAGTCCTTTGCAATAAGAAGATTGCACAGGCTGAGAGGGGTTTTGGGTTTTGCTCTTGGTGTCTTGTGAAGAGAGCAGCCAAGGCCTTCCTAAAGCAATGTCACTGGCCTTTGCTATTGGGGTAAAGGTCAGCCCTCGCTTTTTGCAGAGCACATCTGGCAAGGGCTGGACTGGAGCAAAAGCAGATGTGCAAGAATTACTAAACAAGTGTGGTCCCCAGCTAGGCTCAGGCTTTCCCATCCTGAGCATTCCCAGGGGTCTGTGGCCAGCAGGACGGCAGACCACTGAAAGGGCTGCTGACTCCCTAACAAGCTGGATAAGCAAACTGGTAATTTTACCACTGAAGGAATTTTGAATCATGTTGGAAAATGGTTCCCCCATGTCAAGCTAGGGCCCTGCATCACAGTGTTGTTCACTTGGGTTGCATCCTTCTGTTCTCTGCAGCACCTGAACTAATCTAGGTCTGAAGGGAACCATAGTGACCTGCACTAGGTGGAATTACACAGTCCAGGCAGCAAGCCTGAATGCACAGCAATGCAAAGATCATGCAGGTGAACAGGGACTGTGAGGCACACAGTGGTGAAGGGGAGGGCAGGACTGTGGAGAGCCTACCCGGTTGCTTTCACTCTTGGCTCTGTCATTCTTTGCCTTGGCTGTCTTTTCTGCCAGCTTCTTCTGCCTTTGAGGGCCTCTTCCAAAGAAAATGTAGTTGACAAAGGCATACTCCAGAAGGGCCAGGAACACAAAGACGAAGCAGCCCATAAGATACATGTCGATGGCTTTGACATAGGGGATTTTGGGCAGAGTCTCTCGAAGATGGGTGTTGATGGTCGTCATGGTGAGCACGGTGGTGATCCCTAGGAAACAAATGCAGGTGAGCACCACAGCTTCAAGTACTCAGAGGCAATGGACTGAACGTCACAGGGCAGCTGTGCTGCATCAGAGCATGCCATGTGTCCCATGGAAGCATGCCATATCTGGAACAGCAAGCTGCCATCTCCACTTGGGGAAGCCATGGAGAGACATCATCACCTACTCCTCACCAACAGGGAATGGAGTTTTGAGAGTGGAAGGAGAGATGTGTGGGACAGCTAAGTAGAACGTCCTCCTGAAAATGTTAGAAGAAATGAAAATAACCCCAGAATTTAACAGCAGGCACATAGTATCTACATGGAAAACCCCAGGGCCCTACTGAGGCTGCAGCTGGGGAGGCACGGCCTCCATACAGCTCAACTTGGCTGTGAGATAAAAGTCAGTCTTGATAGAGTGCTTATCTAGCATGTGTGAGGCTCTAGGTTCATTTCTAGGACCCCCCCCACACACACAATGTTAAGAAGTCGGTCTTATTGCAGGGACAGCCTGAAGCATTAAGGGCAAATTGCTCAGGATGATAGCTTCTGAGCTCAGAGATGGAGGGACACCTGAGAACCAGGTAAAGCCAGGCTTGCAGGAAAAGCACAACCATCCACTCTAGCTTATTTGTCATCTAGTAGACTGCACTTTTGCCATTTTCTGCAGTCTGAAGGAACAAGGTTGGTCATTGCTACTCACCCTGGATAGCCCTGAATGTGATCATTCATGAGTCCTCTGGAAGCCAATGGGCAGAACTACTGTCTCTGCTGCATTCCTATTGCAGGGCTTCCCCCACAAATTGCTGTTCAAAGGGAAGAGCCTAGCCATACGGTTTTTTATCACCATGAACATAAAGCAAATGATTTAAAAGGCGAAGAGGCAGTGCCAGTTCAACAGGTGAGATCTCACAAGACAGAGCCAGCACCATTTTTTGGGGAAGGTTTAAATTAGGCAAATGTCATGGTTTGCACCCTTCTGAATTCCTGTCCACACTTCACTCTCTGTGCCCTCAAGAGAGGACCTCAGGGCTACAGATCCCAGTGGGTCCTAATGCGTTGAGATTTCGCAGCGCCTGCTCTCCCTCCGTGAGCTCTGAGAGGCTACTGACAGTAGAGATGAAAATTGCAGAACCAAGAAATTAATTTTATGTATAATTGCAAACCACGGTTGCTTATGAAATGTATGGAAATCTCAGAAGCTGGAGTATTTTAAGACTCCATTTAACATTACATTCATGTGCACCTGGGGACTTTTTAAAATTTGAACATGGCAATGGGATAATTACAGTTTACAAAGAGATGTGAAAACACCACATATATGTTACAAAATTAGGCGTCCTTGCCATTATTCAGAAATGTTGTGATGTTGCTGCCGCTACTATTTTCCCCACTTCCGAAATGAATTTGAGAAGCCCGAAATGCTTCGCGTTGGCTGGGGCTTCACCTCTGCAGCTGGCTGTTTTGAGCGGGCTTCTCAAGAGACATTGCCAGGATCACGGCTGGCAGAACCCAGGGACAGGACATGCTCTCATCATGGTCAATGATGCCCTGAGGAACAGGGCAAGTACTGCCCCAAACCATCAGTACACTGGAGATCCTTCGAGGTCAGATGCTACCCTAAAAGCTTGCCATGTTTGGATAAAAGTTGATCTTATCCCACAAAGCTCTGATTTTTAAAGCTTGTCTCAAAATGTGATGTGTCGGGAGGTGGTAGAACTGGTATGTGACAAAGCTTAGCAGGAGGTGTTGGGCCATTGGCATCACCAAAAGAGGTTAAGAAGTTGTGAGTCAGTTCCCAAGAGAAAATTGTTATAAAAGCAAAAGACTGATTGCTCCCTACTCTCTGGCTTCCTGAATTGCCGTGTCTTGTTTCCCACTGGCACGCACTGGCACCATACCATCCAGCATGTGAAGCTACCAAAGGGGACACTGTTGTCAGTACAGAGTAAATAATGGTATTGTACTCTTAGAGTCATAAGACTGTGCTAAATAAACAGCCTTCTTTTCTTATGTATAACCCAGCCTCAGGTATTCTGATAAAGCAATTAAAAATGGATAAATACAATGGCCCAGTCTTTCCAGTTAGGCCCTAAGAACTCTTAGCTTAAAAGTCTTTGCATTTGTGAATTTTTCCTGCCACTCTGCTCACATTCCAGGATACTGTGGTTAGCAGTGGTTCATAGTAGTCCTCAGCTTGGATAGTAGAGCTATGTGGAACAGGGCCAAAGCCCAACTCTGACTTAAACATCTGATATCATTGAGAAGTGAAAGGTAATCACATGCTAATGAGTGGTAACAGTTATTAACACTAACAATATTTCAGGAGAGTTATTCTCCTGAAGCCTTGAAAAAATGTTTTCTGGCCTTTGAACCTCAACTCTCTAGGATACATCACCTGTTAGTACTGTAGTGGGTGCTTTTTGTATATTCACGGGGTTCTTATGACTTCTTACTAACTTATTTCTCATTTAGATTATGCCAGTAAAATGCTGTATTTGAAAATCTGAATTTATAAAGATGACTATTTAGTTACAGTATCATTTATTTGTACCGTATAATCAACATCTTTTATTTGTCTTCCTTCTGCCCCAGACAATGTGGACTAAGTTACCCTGGATCACATTTGGAGGAAGACTACTGAATGGCACTGTCCCACTCTGTAGTCTGAGGCTACTGATATAGTTTTCAAGGTCAGAACCCCAGCTCTGTGTCTTGGAGCAGCCAGAGCAGGTAAGTATGGCTGGGAACCAGCAAAACCAGCCTTGGTGGGTGCTGTCAATTTGAGGGGTCTGCAGTTCTGAGACAAGGAAGCATTCACTCCACAGAGTCTGTTGGAATGGAGTTTGTGCCAGAGCTATACTGCATGGCCACATCTCATTTGAAACAAGCCCTTTGAGACATGCAAACAGCACTGTCATTATGTCTCAGGCTAAGAAGAAGCCTAAGGGCTGGGTGAGAGTTCTTTGGCAACTATATCATGGCTCAGACTCACAGCCACAGTATTCAATAATATTACTTAATGATAGGACTTGGAGTAGATAGCTCACTAGGGAGAGTGCTTGCCTAATATGTACAAGGCCATCAGTTCAATCCCCAGCACTGCATAAACTGCTGTGGTGTCACATGTCTGCAATCCCAGAACTTGGAAGATGACACAAGAGGATTAAAAGTTCAGGGTCATCCTTGGGTTACATAGTGAGTAAAAGGCCAACCTGGGATACAAGAGACTGTTGCAAAAAAAAAAAAAAAGAAATATGATTTCATGGCTTATTTCTTCATGTCATTAAGCACATGGTTTCTATAATGTAGAAACCAAGTAACTCTTATGTTTAGTATCTATTGAAATTTTAGGAATTACAGTTTCAAGAACCCCAATGAATTCCTGAAACTGTAAGTAGTACCACACCCTATGTACCCTATGTTTTTATTACACCAACATACCTATGGTAATGCTTAGTTTATAAATGGGGCAACCAAGATTAACAATACTAATTAAAAAACTGTAATAATGTGCTACAATAAAAAAGTTATCTATATTGTGTATTGTTTATTTCTGGAATTTTGAATTATGTTTGGACTGCAGTTAGCTATAGCTAACTAAAACTGTAGGAAGTGAGACCATCAATACGGGGAGATTACTGCACTGGTAGTGAATAAGGGATAAGGCCCCAAGGCTAAGCTGAATAGGCTGAAATCTTTTAACACTTAGTAACTGTGTGGCTTTGTGTCCTTTATCCAGTTTCCCAGACCTCATTTCCAGGCTCTGTGAAATGGGAACAGTGATCACCGATGCTGCCATGAACTGCCTACAGAGTAGGTCCCTGACTAAAAGCCCTGGGACAGCCTGGCACACAATAGGCTACAGCCTTGTCACTGATGCTGTTTAAATAATAATGTTATTTCATGTCATGGCTTGTTGACACACTCTTCCTCAAACAACAAGGAGGAACATGGGGAATCAGGTGCTGCTGTCATTCTGAGAGCAGGACCTACTGGGCTCTCATTTGAGCAGACGCTAAGGATCAGGAATCGAAGCTATATGCTGGGATTCAGGTATCAGATTCATTTGTCTCTCATCCATTCTTGCTCCCTCTTCCCTTGGCGCCTGCCTCTCAGGCCTCTAAGAACTGCCTCTAACTCAGGTCCTTAAAGGCCAAGCCAAAGAGGCTCAGTGTGGGCATATCGAGGGTGGTATCATCAAGAAAACATGATTCTTTTTTTTTTTTTTAAGAAAACATGATTATTTTTAACAATCTACTTCTGATAGACTATTTCATATGGAAAAGCCAGGTACAAATGTATAGTAGCTGGGGGATTGGATACACATTTCCCATGTCCTCATCCCTCACCGTGCCAATGATCACAGCTATTCATTTTCAATATTTCTGTAACCATCACGAGGCTTGTCCCTCAGCAGAGCTACTCTGGAGCTCAGAACACTTCAGCTCATCAGACCTTGTCATTTATTATTATTTTTTATATTTTTTTAAGAGAGAATAAAAAAAAGATAATCTCAAATTGTATTAACTAACAACTCTGAAAATTTTGGATCTGTCCCAATAAATTCATTGTTTCTGAATTTTGTAGATGCAAAGAAAATAGTCTAAAAAAAGAAATTTAGTGACATTGAAAACAGAAACAGGGATGGAGAGATGTGTGCACACACATGCAGACGAAGGCCAGAGGAGGATGTGGGCATCTGCCTATATAACTCTACCACCTTTATCTCCTTACAGTGGAGTCTTTCACTGAAACTAAAACTGCCCTCTTTCGGTCAATCCCAGAAATTCTGTCTCTAGCTCCCTGGCATTGGGGTTACAGTCACACCCAACTTTTTAACATAGAAACTGGGGATTGAACCCAGGTCCTCAGGCTGGTGCTGCAGCTACTCTTACCCCCTGAGCCCTCTCTCCAGTCCCTCCTAGAGAGTTTCAAAAGAAAAATTTGTTTATAACAAATTTAAATTAGAAATTCATAATAGTCAATATAGAACTCTTAGTTTTTAATAGTTTATTCTTATAGTGCTTTAAAAAATCACCTAACACTTTAACATTTTTACTAATAGCTGCCAGCCTTTCTTTTCTTTATTTTATTTTACTTTTTTTGGCTTTTCAAGCCATAGCTATATGGTATTTCATGGGAGAAAAAAAAAAAAACCTTAATCTTGAAAAAATGTGCAAGTGAATACTTGTAGCTCATCCCATCCACCCAGACATCCACATTATACACATTGCTTACAAAATAAAATGTCAGTCAACTTAGTCTCAAGCGAAGTTGGTAAGCAGAACAAGAAAGGCAAGAGGAGACAATTGGACCAGGGGATTGTGCATTTCTACTATCTACTCCACCAGTAAATGTTTTGTTAAAAAGTTTTTTCATCTATTTTAAAAATTTTATTTTTAATTTCATTTTCAGAAACTAAGTTCAACCTACTCAAAGAAGGACTTGACTGGGAATGGCTCTACTTCACTAAATTGTACTCAAATAAAGATTTTGTCTGTGAAGTTTCATAATAATTAGCCGAACAGGGAATAGTGCTTCTGAAAATCTAAGCCTTCCTTTAATAAGCAAACATTAAAAATAATGTCAGAACCTAGAAGATACATCACATGTCAGCTGATAATCTGGTTGTCAAATAACTAGTGCCAAAAGAATTTACACAGGCTCTTGGGAACTACTCAGGATTAGCTGCTTACTTTAATGCTCATTAAATTGTGTAATTTAAATTATATGCTATAATACTTGATGATTTTTTTGACTTAAAAAAAGAAGAATGCACAAATAATCAAGTCGTCTTTCTGGGCCATGGAACAATTTTGAGCAGGCGATATTAATCCTTGCTTTAAAATTAGTGTCAAAAATAGCTATATTATGCAAATTTTCTGCAAGCATATTTTCCATTTCATGTGCATGAAAATTCATATTTGAGTCTTATAATTAAATTAACACATCAAGGGACTCAAGCATGAAATTACTGTTTCAAGTAAAAAGTGACTATGTGGGCAAGGCTGGTGTCATGATGTCAAAAAATTGTAGTTGAACTCTAGCCTTTAAACTCCCTTAATGCCATAATGATATGGTCACTTTACATTTTAGATATGGTTTAAAAGCAGCACATACCAAGGGCAACTCTAGCAGCAGAGGCATCATAATTGATCCAGAAGGAGACCCAGGAGAGGATGGTGATCAGGATAGAGGGCATGTAAGTCTGAAGAATAAAGTATCCGATGTTTCTCTTCAACCGAAAACTCAGTGAGAGTCTAGGGTAGGCACCTAAAGTGAACAGATAAGACATTACAATGCAGAAGAGACATGAGAGGGAGGACAGAGCCTTCACTTTGCTGGGCCAACTTCATGCACCTGGAAATACCATGTACTGAGGGGAAACCCACAATCATGCAGTTTGCACTGTCTGCCTGATGCTATTAATAGATAAAGCCAGAGAGGAGTGTGTGTCAGTTTGCAAAATAATGATGAAGATATTGTTCGAAGGCTAACTGCTTGGCTGAGAACCATTTCTGCAAAAACTCTAGGAAAAAATTTAGGCTTAGAATACAGAATAACAGTATGTTGTTTGTATTTCTCATTGATGAGTATCCCCTTTTTATTCTTTATAGACAAAGGAAATTTGGCTTGTATTTAGGAGAAATGGCTATAACAGATAATCTCTCCCCATGCAGAGGACCCTGAGTATCAGGGATGGAGACACTGGCCCTGGGCTAGTTACGAGAGTTCAAGAGCACCCTGAAACCAAGCGAGGCAGAGAAAGCAGCACAGCACACTGTTCTGGCTGCAGCAAAGGCAGTAAGGAGAGCCTCATCGAAGTCTTTTCTGCAGAATCCAGTGGTAATCCTGTGGTAGACCCATGAGACCACAGTGATCAGTATAGAGGGTGTAAGTCTGAAGAATGAGGGATCTAATGTTGTAATACAGTGCTCAGTCAGGCTGCACCTTGTGACTTCACTACAGTCTTGGTTCAGGACACAAAACACACCCTGTACTGCACATGCCATCACACCCCCAAGTACACACAAACCCAGCACTTCAGCCTGGGAGCTTTCCTCCATCTCTGTAGGAGAGTCTGTGCATAGTTTTTTGGGAGGCTCTGCTTAAATGCACGTACCACACAATCTACATAACATCCATATCATAACCACCTTCCCGTTGCCCACAAGCGCTCCCTGGAAGGCAATTGCTACTGTTCCCAGACAAGCAGCATATTGAAGATGTCACATTTACTGCTGCATTTCTTTTTACTGTTTTGCTTTGATTTATTTTATGGAGTAAGGCAAATGTAGCCTACAATTTTCCCTGTAAACAACAAACACATCATCCCCTCCAATCCTCTCAGCTCCTTGTCTCCCAGAGTCTAATCAAACTGCAGAAAGACAGAGAAATCTCAAAAGGTGTCTCTAATCATCCACTTCTCCCATCCCTCCCCTTGCCATTAGACAGTTCACCCTTCTTGTGACTGCCTACATCAGGGCTTCCTAAGCTTTTCCACTTGTGACCCCTTTTGGCTTAAGAAATTCTGTGTCCCAAGTACACAGGTAAATAAAATAGGTTTATAAATCAAATATTTACGGGTAATAAGTCGAAAAGAAATTTATTTTAAAAAATATTTGGTATACATACAATTTTGCCATTTATTAAAGGAAATTTACATACAGTGAAACAGATGTGTTTATTATTTACATTGACATTAAGTATTTGATATTAGCTCAATATGTGATACTGCAGGCTGTAGAACATCTTCAATATTTTTCAGAGTTGATCAATATTTTATAATTATCAGTGCTACAAATGTTGTTTCCCAAAAATATGTAGTAAAAAAATGTCAATAGTATGTTTAGGGCCATCTCAGAAAGGAGGAAATTCTGTCTTAATCGCTAGCCAAAATGCATGTAATGATCTTTAATGAAACTCAACCTAATTACTTAATCAATAAGTGTTAAAATCTAACATTCTAACATCCCAAAACTTTTCATCACTAACCTATTCTGTTTCTATAGAGCAGAAAACTTTATATGTACAGTACAAATATTGAAGTTCGTAGCATACAATATTCCCATATCAGGGCCCAGGTACTTAGTCTGAGTTGAGTGTTGAGAAGACCTGTGCAAGACAGAGTGTATGTGGAGACTGAGGCAGTTAGGGTGCTGAGCCCCAGAAGTAAAAAGCAGGAATGTCCTTTGGGCATTTCATTGCAGTCTCCACTTTGCTAGAGATCAGAGATAAATGTGGCTTCTCCTTATCTCCTGCCTAAAGGAGTTCCCTAGATCTGTTTTTCTATAAACAACCCAAGCTCCTAGGTTTAAGTCTGGTCCTGACATTGTGGTTGGTCAAGGTTAAAACCCCAGAACTTGGTGTCCTGAACTGGCTCACCTGAGCCAGAAGGTATAAATACCAGGGGAGGACTCTCCCTCTCTCTTGGCTGGCCAGCTCAGCTTCTGACCCTCCAGGTTTTGTTAAGCCCCCCTCACCTCAGCTGTCAGGTTGAGACCAGGGGGGACCCCTTTCACTCCCACATGGGCTTTACACACTCTCACCTCCCTCATGACAGGAGCTCTCTCTACTTTCTCCTCTTTCCTTCTTTTAATCTAATAAATCTAATAAAGTCTCTCTTAACCTTACCTTCTGGTCTATGGATTTAAGTTCTTAAATTCCTAAGACAAGAATCCAAGGTACTCTAAATTTTATTGGTGCATTAGAATATTGGTGTATTGGCAAGGAACTCCAAAATTCACATTTCAAGATGACATGTGCAGGGCATTGCGTATGTT
The DNA here is from genome assembly GCA_004024765.1 of Zapus hudsonius. Lineage (NCBI taxonomy): Eukaryota > Metazoa > Chordata > Mammalia > Rodentia > Dipodidae > Zapus > Zapus hudsonius. The sequence goes on from PVHP010019635.1 coordinate 13,017, forward strand.
GTGCCCAGAACCAAGGCAGAAGTGAAAGTCATATGATGGAAAATAGCTGAGTGCTAACAGAAACACCACAGTTTCCTTATGCTTTGGTTTGGGATTAATTTTTAATTACTGTTCCAACCTGCCATTTAAGAAGCTGTGGCCTATACCTTAAGCTTCTGGAGACCTGGATTTTCCTGAACTTCTTATTTTCCAGCCCCTGGCCTATATCTTTTCTAGATTTCCAGGTCCCTGTGTTTGTCCCTGAATTCCTTGGTCAGCACTCACATGAGTATCACTTTTTTGTAGATTTGATTGATTTTTATCCCCTGGTTTCCTTATTATTAACAGCATTTACTGTTTAAATTATATACAGAGAAAAGAAACTGCCTAATATACACAGCACTTAGACTTGTACTTTGGGAGTGTGTTGTGTATAGCTTCTTCTGCAAGGCTATGATCAAATGCATGTCAATATAACATCAATATTATCATAACTATCACAAATTATGTATAAACACAATTTGAATTCTTCTCAATTTCCCTTCAAATATATACACATGAATTCTATGGTTTGTAAATATAAATTTCTGAATATTGTAGATTTAGGTGATTTCCATTTTTATGAAACTATAAATAGTAGTCTTAAGACTAACTCTATGCTGAGCTCTTGTGCTATACTTAGACTTATTTTCTTAGGATAAATACTCCAAAAGAGGAATTGCTAGTCTAATACATGAAGCTTTTGTATGTGTTAAGCTACTTTGTGAAAGGTTCAAGAAATGTGCACGGTCACCCCAGCACTTTCTAGGGCTCTTCCTACACTGCACGTGTGACACTGTTGTATGTCTCTTATCTTTTGCACATTCTCATGGTGGAAAATGCCCTTTCAATTCCTTTCAAAGAAGAGCTCTTCCACTAATGTATATCCCAGCCTTAATTTCTCTAATCAAATATCTCCCATATGTTTGTTTGTTCTTTGTATTTAATCTTTTAATTATTTCATAATTATTTTTTCTCCTTTATATTTCTTCCTTGGCTCACAACTTTTAATTTTAGACTTTTCAATATAAATCTTTGATTGCAACCATTATCCCATTTACTTATTTTAAAACATAATGGGTTTAAGAGGGTACATATAAATATTTTAATTTTACATGTAATTGTACCAATTCATTTCATTTCATTTTTTATTGAAAACTTTAATATATGAACTTATTGTAATTTGGTCATTCCCATTGAGTTATACTTTTGAGTTTTTAAATATTCTCTTTCAATACTGTGCATCAAACTCAGGGTCTCAAGCATACCAGGAAAGTGCTTCCCAAAAGTGCTACAGTTTCAGCCCTGTTAATAAACATTATTTTATAAGCCTCCAAATGGTTGAGATTATAGGCATGAGACACCATACCAGTTTTTTTTTGTATTGTTTAAAATGTGAATTTTAGTCTTAGATAAATTCAAAATAAAGATCTACCCACAAGTCATTGTGAGGGTGGACAGTTATTTCAGATTTGACATGAGATGAATGTCTACATTGAATTTTTGCTCCACAAATTTCAGACCATTTTTTCAAACCATGCATAGAATAAGGTTCCCTGCACATAGATTTAGCACAGATCTGTTTGTTTATAATTGTCTTCATTGTGGAGTGAGGATATGGGTACTGTGAGGAGTTCATCAGGCCCACCATCTCCAGGCCTCTGATCCTTAATTCCACCTGCACATCCCAGAAACACAGCACTGTTGTTAATACCACCTCATTCAAGAGTTTCCCATAGCTAGCTGCTTCCAGCAGTCACCAAAATACTACTGAGAGAATTTAACTTTCTTCATTTTCCCAAATTATCTTCACTTGTATAGTCATGCTTCTGCATGGGCAAATCACCATCTGCTCAGAGACTCTCACTGCCCTGCATATCTCCTGACTCTCCTGGGCCACACTCACTGATCTTAGAAAGTGCCTTCCCTTATCCACACAGCAAAGACATAGCCAAATGCTATTTTCCATGAATCCTTACATCTTGTTCCCTCCATATGTCACCATCTTTTCCTCCTTGTTAACATAAAATTACTGATGAGTACCAAGGTAAATTCTTCCTTGCTGGTTGTACAGTCTCTAAGGCAGCTTGTGAAATAATGTAATGTTGATGCTGAGGTAAAATATATAAGCCATCATAGTCTACACATTAAAACATCCATGTGTTGAATGAATAAAAATAGGGATATTAGGTATATTCTTGAGAATTTGGAGTAGTTTCATATTTAAAACACTCAATACCTTTGTTAAACCTTAGTTTGAAATTTCAAGTCAACTTTAATTTCTTTAAGTAATTTTAATGTTAAATCTTGGTTTACAATTTGATGGTAATATCAGGCCATATTTACTTCTCCTTGTTTCCAACACTTATCACTATATGCACTGTACTTGGAAGTCTTTATTATAGGTTACAATATGCCATAGCAGCAGCTCGCAGATCCCAGTAGTTGATGCCAAGAATTACCTTTTCTTTCACTTAGTTCTATTTAAAACACAGCTGGACATTGTGGTACAAGTGCCAACCACTGCATATCTCACTGGCCATAGCAAACCTTGTTGCCCACCCTTAATTCATCAGAATGAGAATGTACAATCCTTGCCCTAGATAGAGTAACAAATATTTGAAAAAGCAATGAGTCAGCTACATGAAGATACACCCTTCCAGATAGTAACAGAAACTCTAAAATTACAACTGAAGTGCACAGAACCCTGCTTTGGTGCCTGTATGCCATTGCAGATGTGGGCATGTCCCCAGCAGATGCTGAGCCAACAGGCAGGCCCAGGCCCTGAACACAGTGTACCATTCTGCATCAGGGTTTCTTGGCTAAAGTATCTAGCCAAGAAGCTCATCTCAATCCTTTCTCCCCAGATGCATTAAGAGCTATGCCAAAAAGAAGGCTCTGGATCTGCCATATAGCCATAATTTATATCACTTTCTTGGCCTCTATAGTTTTGAAGATCTCATTAAAAAATGAGTGTCACACCAGCTTTCCAGAGTGATGGCAGCCATTCAATATATCTGTGAAGTAACAAGATGACATTTTCCAAGCCAGAACATGCCTCTTCCCCATCAAGGTAGCTATTGAGGGATACTTCCACCACTGCCCAACAAGCAGTCAACACTGTTCTTGGGTTCTTTAGCATTCTGTCTTATCTGATCATAATATACCTTCCACTTTGTAAAGCAGCCTAAAGTTAACAATAGGATGAGGTGCCATGGTGCATGCTCATAATCCCAGCACCAAGCAAGCTGAAGCTGAAGACACCTACTACATGCACACTGCTGGGAATTACACAGCTTAGTTTGTACCCAGGAAAAGGAACACTTTCTGCTCTCAAAATTCATGCTCAGTAAATTTAAGTTTCTTCTTTTGCATTTTCTTTCTGTAATCAAAGTGTTCTCACCATTGGGAATATCTAAAAGTTTTTGCTAGAGTCTTACAGCAACTCCAAAGTGCAGGCTCATAGTTTAGTTGAGCTATTCCTGCATGGGAGACTGTCCAATCTCACAGTCACTGTGCAAATTGGGTATAAAAATCTGAACAATACACTAAGTGACAGGAGGAAAAGTGATACATGAGACTTCATCAAAACTAAAAACTATTATGTTGTAAAGGATACCACAGAGAAAGAGAAAAAACAACTAAGGAACAGGAAGACGTAATCCTAGGTCATATACTGACAAGGAGCTTATTTTTAGAACATAGAAATAATGCTTGCAAAATACATAAACAACTGAAATAAATAGTGGGAAAGGCTTTTAATAGATATTTCTTCAAGGAAGATAGACAATAGCCAACAGTTGAGCGAGAGGATTCTTAACATCACATTCACTGGGGAAGCACCAATCAAAACCTCAGTAAGACACCATTTGTGCTCACTAGGGTGGCCACATGCAGAATACAGATGGGAGCACTGGTAAGGACATGAAGAATAAGATCTCCTCTACAGTTGGTGGGAATGTAAACTAGTGTAGTGCTTTAGGAGAAAGTCATGTAATTCCTCAAAAGGTTAACATAGAGTACATTATGTACATAGGTATATGGGCTCATTTCCTGAGAAAGTAAAAATCCATTCATGCTAAAATGTGTACATGAATGTTCATTCATGTATTATTATTCCTAATATTTCCCCAAATACAGCCCACATGTCCATTAACTGAAGAAAGGAAAGTACCAAATCTACTCATATCGTAAACTATTAATAAGCAAAAAAGGGATGGATGAATAGCTAGTAACACGGGTGAGCCTTAAACACCTTAGATGACAAGAAAAAGAGAAGGGAGACATAGAGGTCTAAATATTCTGAATGCATTGACATGAAATGCATAGATTAAGCAAGCACACAGAAGCGGAAAATGGGTCAGTGGCCATCTAGGGGAGTTGGGGAAATATCTACTAGAGGCCACATGCTTTCTGTGAAACAGTAAAAATATTCTAAAATTGATGTGGCCACAGCTTCACACTTCTAACAAATACAGTGAGCACCACTGAACTGAACATTATGAATGGCTGAATTGTCGAGTGTGTGAAATACATTTCAATAAGTTGACCATTAGAAAGCAACCTACTACAGGCACACTGCTTGGAACTACATGGCTCAGTTCATACTCACAACGTGTTCTATCTGGCCCAAACATTCACTCAACACATGGACATTTTTCTTTCTCTCTCTTCTTTTTCTGTAATCAAAATGTTCTCACTATTGAACATTTTTAAAAAATTGCTAGAGTCTTAAAGACAACTAAAAATATGCAGGTAAATAAGAAATATTTTAAGAGGATGTAAGATAATGAGAGATGAAGGGTTTTGAAAAGAGCTCGGCTCTATGGTGAGACATGTGTCAGAAGCACCTATAAGAAAGTGCTTTTGTAACAGTGAGCAGAGGGGGAGAAGCTCCTCGTTGGTACCAGGTATGTCCCGCTCTAGTGAACCATTTAGACTCAGGAGCTGGGGTGGTATCCAGTCAGGAAACGCAGGGGAATTAATGGTCTGTAGAGTTTCCAATAAAAGAAAATGGGGGAAGGAGGGGATAGCAATTTGCCTTTAATTTTAAGGTTAAATTCAATTATGAAGAAAATATAGAAGATAACTCTTCATTACTCTTTCACATATCATCTCTATACCTGTAATGTCTTCACTTATTGAGCAATAATTTGACCATGAGAACTTTGTGAAATTTAATGCACAGGTGTATATAAACGGACTTGTCAAAAGAAACATAGGTGCATATATTAACAATGAGACACATGGACTTCAAGTAAAAGTCATAATTTGTCTTGAGCAAAAAGAAGCAGGTAGATATTCTGAAAATTAATATCTCTTAGCTGAAATGCTCCATCATCATTCACTTTGGACCCCTCTATCTTTCTTCTAATTTAGGCTAATGTATTTGGAAATAAAGTTAGAATGAGTCACCATCCAAATGTATAGCAGAAATAAGAAAGAAAAATAATATTGTACAGTTAAACATGCGTATTATAGGCTCAGGAGATGCTTTAGTGGGGAAGAGTGCTTACCACTTAAGCAAGAGCCTGGGAGGGCTGCATAGGCACAGTTTCTCAGCGCCCATATAAAATAATTAGCTGGGCTTAACTACACATGTCTATAACCCTTGTCCTGTGTATATGCAGGTGGGGAGACTAGAGAATCACTGTAGTTCACTGACAAAAAAAAAGGCAACTCCAGCTCCAACTCCAGGTTGAGAAAGAGCCTGTATTTCAAGGAAATATGCATGTGACAGAGGAGAGTACTTGATATTCGCCTGGTCTCCACATGCATGTGCCACACAAGCATCACGTCATATGACTTACTGCACACATTCTATTCACAGACACACACACACAGAAGCATATTAAGTAATCTACTCTCCATGTATCCTGCATAAATTTTAACCCTTCTTCTCACAGAATACTAAAAGGTTAAGAGCAAACTTCAGGTTTAGCAAAAAATGGACACTGAAAATTTTGCCAGTCTGCCAAACACACATTCAAAGCCAGTCCAAAAAGCACAGCTCTGATTGGTGACCCATAAGTCCACCATGCTAAGTAAATCCTGTCTTGTGAGAAAAGCTAATTACCAGTTTATCTTTTAGCCTGATTCCTTGACTTGTCTGTTATTCCAGTGCTTTTCACATATCTTCATAGCTTATAATTATTAAAAAACTCCTCACTTTGGCTTTAAACTACTTTTCTTAAAATTATACTATGCTGAATGAACACTTTTCTGTATAATATCAGAATACCAAATTAAATATTCATATTTTTATAATGTTATGGAGGAAATGTTTATTTTTACTCTCATATATCAATATATCAAATAAAAAGTTAGATATTGAAAAAACCATAGATGCTTCTGAAACAATGTAAGAGCACGTTAAGACTCTACAGTATAGACAGTACATACAGGCATATGCCGTTATTTAACTACAGAATAGAGAGCCATATACAGTTGTGCCTTGGTATCTGTGGAAGACTGATTCTGGGGTTCTCACAAATCTCAAAATCCATGAATGTTCAAACCCTTTAAATAAAACATTATAATATATCTTTATAAAAAAGTCTATTTAGAAAGTGTTAGAGCAAGAGAAAAATTTGAGTCCTTCCTCAAAGGAATGTCTTACCTATGTAGCTAAAGCCTGTGTGAAAGTCTACAAAGTGATTGACAATTCACTAAAATTCTCATGGACACACCTTTTCTGTTTTCTTCCCTCCCTCCCTTCCTTCCTTCGCCTGTTTTTTCTTTTCATGTTTCATTTCTATTCCTTTCTTGTTCGTGGAGATCAAATTCAGGGTCCTTGTGCACACTAGACAACTGCTCTACAATTGAGCTGCATTCCCAGCCCTTCTTACATCATCGTCATTATTGTTTTCATTTGAAAATATTAATTATACATGATAAGTATTATCATGACATTTTCATACATGGGCATAATTTATTTCAATCATAACCTCCTCCTTTACCCTCCCTTTTTTCTCACATTCTGTCACTCCCACTAATCATTTTCCTCTTCCCAATTTTCCCCTTTCTACTTTAATGTTTTTAATTTGTTGTTGTTGTGACCCACAGAGTTTCATAAGGGTTGTTTATAGGCACATGGATGAAGACTTGTTACCAGAACATTGCTACTAAGCACCTTACCAGTGCCTATAGCACCAAAGGAAGCATCTCTCCCTTTTTTATGAACCATTAGCTGCATATTAACCCTCACACTTGTCCCTAAGTAGGACAAATATATCACCCCTTCCAAGGATCAGGACACATTGTTGAGGAAGGGAAGAAAATTATATATGCTGAAAGATAAAGAGAAGTGTGGTGGAACCCTGTCTTCAGGACATGGCATTCCTGGAGTCATAGTAGCTGTAGATTACCTCCAGAAATGATTCATTTGAATATGCCTAACTGCAGCAGTCCAACTTCCTTTCTCAACTCAATGGAAATAAAATATTCAGGCTACTTACTTAGAGGCACTGGGAGTTGTACAGGGATACAAGTATGATCCCTCAGAAAGCACAAATTTTAAGAATCCCATAAACAAGTGATGAAGGTTCAGAGATCTCAGATCTAACAGTAAAAATATTTCTTTTTCTTTCTTTCATTTTTTTTGAGGCAAAGTCTCACTCTAGCCCAGACTGATCTGGAGCTCACTATGTAGTGTAGGCTTGAGTGACCATGCCCAGCTCACCAACCATTGTAAATTTTCTAACATGCAGAGCTCTAGTCATTGACAAGGTTAACTGATTTTCAGATTTCTCAAAATACTTCTCCTTGCATGCAGGTCCCTTACACTAATTCATGTGACACACTCAAGAGAACCATGGCATGAATAGACAGACAAGCTGCACAGTGTTGATATTGCTAAATGAGGGCACGGAGAACAAAGGGTTAACGATGTTTGAGCAGGTGAAACCCCGGTAACCCGCTAGGAGTTTCCCAGCTCCATCTGTCAACCCTGAATTTCAACCCTCAAAGCAAGCAAAAGGAACCTGGCATTCCCATATCAGCATGACTGGCAATGGGTGTCAGACCCAATAAACAAATTTCCCTGTACCCATCCCCACAGACCATGGCTAGAATCACATATTTCCCGCCACTCAGGCCCCCCAATTATACAAATTAGGTATTCACAGGTTGTCTGCACTCACCTATCCCATTGCAGACTGCTAACTCGCCACCACCATGACTATCCAATCCCCTTGCCCTCCTCCCCTGCTCATCATCCCCCTGGCATCCCTTCCCTATAAATGTAAGCTCTCCCAATTGAATAAAGAATTATGGGGATACACTATACACATCTGCTCGCATATGTACCTCGCTGGACCATACCTTGCATTGGCCCCCAGCTCTGTGGAACCGCCCTGAGACAGCGAAGCAGCGACCAGCCCTCACTCAGCTTCTCACCACTTCCCCTCCACAGTGGCTGACATCGCCCCCAGAGGCTGAACGACAGTTTGGCGCCCAACGTGGGGCTTCCACAGATTGAACAGCATTCACCTCTAGGCTACGCAAGACACATAAGTCCCCCTTTGCAAGGGAAAATCTGGAATCATGCCTCTAAACTCTCATTTCCTACTTTGTTTTCGGTCCACGCCATCACGAGGGACTTTCCTAAGGCTAAATAGCAACTGATTTCTCTCACCTGAGGCTACTCTTCAGCAGATGAGGAAGGCTTTTAGATGGAAGGATTGACCCCGACAGTCTCTGGGTGTTGGCAAGTGACCACTCTATCATAGTCTCTATCTGGAATCAAATCGGTCATTCAATGGACCCAGTAAGAGCCTTTAGGGCGGGTCACCGAACCTCTGAAATTTGTGGAGAGGCTGGCGTCTGAACTTTTAGGGAATCCCCCTCACTGCCAGTCAGTAAGGGAAAGTTACCTAACAGTTTCGGTACTTCTACATCTTTTGCTATCCTGGGAAATTCCATGTCCAGATAGAAAAGTTCTCCAATCAAGGCATTAAGGACACTCCTGAGATCATGGGGACTTAAGCTTTCTAAAAAAAGAGGCTAGTACCTTCTGGGAGGAAGCCCTCATGATTGCTCCTTAGATAAATCACAGCAACACCTATGATTCACAAGTATGGTCCCATATAGAGTGCCTAGCTAGAAACAAAAAAAACTTCCCCTCACTTCCTCCCAATACTAGCGGCAACAAAACAATGTTCAAATCAATCCGAAATAAAACCTGATCCTAAAGTACAAAATAAAATCAATGAAAACAGCCCTAAAGATCACCTAATAACAGAGGTTGAATCCCTAAAAAGGGCTATAGAAGAAATAAAACAGAAATTCACATATACCGGCGCTGAAATCTGAGCCGCCCCAGCTGCAGTCTGGCACACCCACCAGCCTTTCGAAAGAACGCACTATTAAACCCTCAATGCCCAGATCTATCTATCTAGCTTTGCCTCTGCCGTCGCCCACAGTGCCAAAGAAACCTGTGCTGCTCCAGTCACAGAGCCTCAGAGATATACCACCCAGCCTTTCAGACAAAAGCGCTGATAACTCTTCTGTGCTCAGATCTATGCTGGAAAAACCAAAAATCAAACTTGTGCCCTCCCCAGCCCTCCCTGAGGCGCTGGCTGGACTTGCACTGCGCCGGGATCCGAGGCTGCACCCTCACTCCCCCAACTCTGCCTCGCCAGGCTCCAGCCTCCACTGCTGGAGCCCCTGGCCCACCCCACCCTCACGGGGTCTCTCACCCCCTGCTCAAGGGGTGTCTCTGCGGCTTCAATTGGCCAGGCACCCTCCTTCCATCCCACCATCCGGGATACATGAGCGAACAGTGGGGTGACTCTCAGGCTATACATTCGGCTTGGCCCAACCCAGTCGGCTAGGGACAGCAACCTGAGCCTGGGCCACACGCCCACACCCCCGGCTCCCACTGAGCCTCAGGGGCCTCCTGCTATTTACCTTCAAAAACTCCCAGGCTAAACATTGGCCTTTACCAAGGGAGCATCTGCAGTTATTTAAAATAACAGGAACCAACCCCCCAAAATTTACTTTCAAAAACTCCCTGACAATTCCCCTCAATATAAAAAACTATATGCTATCTATATGGCCCTTCAGAAAGAAGATATCCTTTTTAACCTTTTTTCCAATAGCACTTATGCTGTCAATCTGCCCCCACGTCCTAAGGCGGGTAACTCTCTTTTCTTTACAGCCCTGGACGGCTCAAGGGTCTAGCCTCCGCGAGGCAAATCTTCACAGACACCTTCCTGTTTCTTAACTTAAAGAAACCTGGGCTGCCCTAAAAACTGCAGTCCCAAAAGCTAACCTACATTCTTAAGCATAAGATAATAATTAAGCCTACATTGACTACTATAATATAATTTCTGCTTGTTTACAAAAACAAAGGGGGAATATACCCCTAGAGAATGCTCTACTTATAAGTCTATCAAAGATCAGGTTGTCCAATGGTTTTGCTCATTTAGCACTCAAAAAATGGTCTAACTCTAAAATTTTGATAAGGTTCCAACTACAAACTTCTATTCTAACTTAAGTACTAAATCATTCTCTCTCCTGATGATTAAAGCTAATTCTTTCAACAGCCTTACTAAAGAAAGAAAAAAAATTTTGCCTCAAAGTTAACTCTTTCAAATTCAGTTTTCTTCTTCCTCACAGCTGCCTGAGGTGAACTGTTAATGTATGCCATCTGCTCTATCCATAGAGGTCAAACTTTACTCCTCAGTGGGACCTTCTCTCTGTGGATCTCCACCAAATGCCTCAAACTGCTTCTTTTACAATCCCCTTCCAGTCCCTTGCTAACTGCTGTTCCTATTAATTTAACTCTTAAAAATTTTTCTCAGTAACAAACTATTTTCCACCCAGGCTCTTCAAAATACTGCCCTTTAGCCAAGGATGGGCATCTCCTTTGTTTTAATTCCAGGCCCACTGATGCTAGGTGCCTCCCCAAAGTTTCTCTCGCAGCAACCACTTGCATCACATCAGGGCCACAGCCTTGCTATGGTACGAAGGACATTCCAATCCCTATGTGAATTCCTTCACCCCTATTTACCACTCTATACCTATAATTATTTCAACAGATATAAGCAGTATTCCAACTCAGCCCGAGGCTTCAGAGAACTTTCATCCTTCCTGGTTGGTGTGTCGTGATGCAACTCGCCTGAGGAACCTTTGAGATTCCAGGAGCTGCACTCACCCAGTCCCACTGCCACCCAGGAGACCTCATCCAGCTTAAATGGCTCCAGAGATGACACCTTGCTGACTCCAATAAAACAATATACCTCATCACTGCTGAAATGGGACATGGACTTGGGGGGGAAATATTGTTTTTCTTGCCAATAAGTATTATATATTCTCTATGCCCCCAGCCCTTGGTTCCCTCTTCCTTTGATCTGTTTGCCTCTCCCTATTTCTTTAACTCCCTGTTTGCCATAGGGACCCCTTTGCCCATGGCCAGCCTCCTACATATTTATGCCACTGCTCTATATTTAAAAGGAAAGGGGGAGATGTTGGTATTGCTAAATGAGGGCATGGAGAACAAAGGGTTAACGATGTTTGAGCAGGTGAAACCCCGGTAACCTGCTAGGAATTTCCCAGCTCCATCTGTCAACCCTGATGGACCGTGGCTAGAATCACATATTTCCCACCACTCAGGCCCCACAATTATACAAATTAGGTATTCACAGGTTGTCTGCACTCATCTATCCCATTGCAGACCGCTAACTTACCACCACCCTGACTATCCAATCCTCTTGCCCTCCTCCCCTGTTCATCATCCCCCTGGCTTCCCTTCCCTATAAATGTAAACTCTCCCAATTGAATAAAGAATCATGGGGATACACTATACACATCTGCTCGCGTCTATACCTCGCTGGACCACACCTTGTGTTGGCCCCCAGCTCTGTGGAACTGCCCTGAGACAGCGAAGCAGCAACCAGCCCTCGCTCAACTTCTCACCGTTTCCCCTCCACAGAGGCTGACGGTGTCCCCAGAGGTGGAACGACAGTACAGAAAAGTTAGAACTCAAGCTCTGGTTCCCAGCTTTAACATTTCAAAGCATTAGTATTGTCCCTTGGCTGTGCTCCAGTGAGTCCGTCTATCATGGTTTACTTTTTACCAAGCCCCACGTGGATAAACAAAGACACAAAAGTACTGGGAGCATATTGCTAAGACATGAGTACCCAGAGAGAAATGCCACAGATAAGACTCTTGTTCTCTGCTTCCAAGGCCAGACCCCATACTACAATCTGAGCCACAGGACTCACCTTCGGGCATGCTCCCACCCTCTGGCCTGCCACCACACACCATCCAAGACATGAATTATAACTGCTGCCTGAGCAGAAGCCCATCTTCCTACCCACTTTTGCTCAGGTATATGGAGACCTCTGCTTTGACTCAGCATTTTGAACCCAGAGTTTGTGACATGTTATAATTTGCAGTTTGCAAATCACTTTCCCTTTTTATTTCAATGCTCAACATATAGTAAGAATGAAAAAAAAAAAAGCTCCCGAGAAAGCATCATAGATTGTAAAAAAAAAAAATACAATATTAGTAAAGCCTCAGTAAATGAGGACAGAAGGGCAGAAACTACCTTCTCAGCCTTGGGATAATTGAAACAAAATTCTAATGGATCTCAGGCCAGGAAAACAGTTATTGAAAAAAGACTTCTGTCTACAGAGGCAGACTAACACCTACTCTGACATTTTGGACCACCAAAGTGACTGTGGTCAGCTCCTGGGAGGAACACAGCCATCTCCCTTGCTTTCTCTTTACTTTCCTTTCTGCTTTCAAGGGCACTGATAGATGGATGGCCTCTTCACCAAGGATAAGTGTGACGTAGGTCATCAAACATGGACTTAGGACATTCAGCTTTTCTGCTGTGCTGACCATCGCAAGCCCCAGAGCACACCCTATGTTCAGGTGGTGTTTCCTCTCCACCAAAGCCACCAATCTTCTCCACAACAGACAAGAGGGCTTAGTGTGACCGTCATGACATGATGCTTGTCTGAATGACCAGTGCTATACACTCTGAATGATCAGTGCCTATGCTGCCAAGGCAGTCCGCGTAGAGAAGAGACTGAGCCCAGAGGATGCAGAAATCACCTGTGGCGAAGACAACATTCCTTGAGACCAGACGGTGCTCCACAATGGAGAACTGTGGGAGTTCAATCCTCTCCACTCCAGTGACAGCCTTGTCCCCGCCACGCCAGTAAAACTCAATGTCATCCGTGGTGTAGCCATCTAAAGGAGAGAGAAGCAGGGCATGGTGGGTAGGAGACATCATTATCATGTAAAAATGTGCAGCCAAAGAAATTATCTTTATTAAAATGGAAGTAATGGCTCTGTAGTATATACAGAATTATTTAATGTAGTTGTCTCCAAAGACTGTTAAAGAATTAGTGCTCCTATATGAATTGTACTGGACTGGTCTTGAAAGGTGGCGAAACTGAGGGTGAGGCACCTCTAGCCAGAGTTCTGTGTGTAAAACATGACTTTACTACGGATGGCCTGGATACCCCCCCCAATTTAAAGCACATCAAAACTGCAAGGAACGAGGGTGGTGTAAGTATGAGGATCCTAGAGTGACAACTTTTCTGAAGAGCTATAGAAAACCTGAGGGTTGAGTCGCCCATCCAGTGCTTGGCTCCATGAACTCTTCAGAGGGACTCGTGTTCCCTCTATCTGTTTGGATGGCTCATCAACTCTGCCTGCCCACCTTAAAAATGTCATTCCTTGAGGAAATGCTGTCCCTGTGAGCACAGCACAGATGGTCTGATCAAAGTGGAGTGATCCCAGTCAGGACTGTAACCAAACCAACTCTGGTATTGTTGTCAAGTTCATGTTATAAACAGGCCATGCTCCTTGAGAATGAGGGAACAAATGTGAAATAAAGCCCAAACTTACATGTAATACCCAGGAGTCTCCTGAAGATCCAGTACTTTCTTTTCTGTTTTTCTTTCTTTTACCCACCCCCTTCTTCTTGTTGTTGCTGTTATTGTTTTGAGACGGGTTCATAAGGACATGATGAATCTATGAGAATGGTCTCTGTGTCTCTCTCCTTCCTTCCCTTCTCCCCAGCCCAAGGTTTCTGCTTGCTCCTCAGAAGAGCCTGAGGTGCTCTGCAGGATGCCATGTCCAGATCTTCACAGGACACATTCTGTCCCTATTTGCACCTTGTTTAACTTAAAACCGTCTGAAGAAGCCCCACTTGAGATTCCATCTCCTAAACAAGCCCCAAGTCACCCACAACCTCCCTTCCTCTTCAAAGCATCTATGACTGTGGTTTTATTTTGTGTGTGTGTGTGTGTGTGTGTGTGTGTGTGTGTGTGTGTGTGTGTGTGTGTGTATGTTTCCTTTCTTTTTGGGAACATAAGTTCCATGAAGACAGGCACTGTATCTGCCATCTCTTGTGCTTATAACAACAATGCCTGGGAATGCAGCTCAGTCGTAGAACACATGTTTCACATGCACAAGGCCTTAGGCTCAATTCTCAGTACCAAAAATCAAAATCAAAATTAAAGAGTACCTTCATAGAGGAATGATTTTTTAGATAAATTAATAGATCAACTAATTGTCCACAACTACCAAATAAAGCCACACATTTTTCCCCCATTTTCAACACAGAGAAGAGTATGGTTAGGGAAGACTCCCTTCTTCCTCTCAAATGTTTTAACTGTGGAACTCTCTGAGTCAGGGCCTCATACACTTCAGAATCTCAAACTTTGCAAGGCAGGTCCTCAAACACTGCAGAAATACCAAACTCTGTAGGGCAAAGCCTCACATACTGCAGAAATATAGAACTCTACCAGGCAGGGCTTCATATACTGCAAAAATCTTGAACTCTGCAGGCAGGTCCTTATACACTGCAGAAATATTAAACTCAACCAGGCAGGGCCTCACACACTGCAGAAATATCACATGGAGCTGGTCTTTATACACTGCAGAAATCTTGAACTCTGCAGGGCAGGGCCTCACACCCTGCAGGAATGTGGAACTCTACAGGGCATTCAGAGCCTTACACAATGAGGGAATTTTTTTTCCCCATCCTCTGAGGTCCTTGAGACACAGTGACAGCACTATACTCACAGGTCAACTTTAAGCAGAGCAGGAGCCACTTTCTAACACAGAATCTGCATTTGCTTCCTAAACTTCCATGTTCACATTGGAGCTGTGCCCTCTGGCCACACAGAATCCGTTTAACTTCCAGGAATAATCCTAGGAACTGCTTGGGATCATCAACTTCCCTCAGAGCCTCCTGAGCTCAATAGTAAATGTCCCCAGATGCTCAATTATGCATCACTTGACATGATTTTATGTCCTCCATCTCTGAGATCACAGCTGTCAGAAAGCATGACAGTGATGCAGTATGGAAGTGAGGGGCGCAGTGTGGCTGACTGCAGTTGCCCATCCCCACAATCCCTCAGCATGCTGGCGCAGATTTTTCATCCTCCCCACAACTTTTTTCAGTGACACTGTAAAATCGATGTCACTTAGCCATCAAATCTTCAGTACAAACATTGACATGCCCCAATCTAATTGAGACTAATAATAAACTAGGCTTTGACAGGTCGAGATCAGCAGTAACGACTGACTGCATCTTAAGTAGCAGGAGGTGCAGCTCAGGTGGCAGTCAGGACATCTGCTTGTCAGGTGTTCCAGGTGCAGCTTCATCCCTCCCACAGAAGTACTCAACACTGAATTATCAATAAAGCAACTCAATGCCCCTCAAATTGAAGAAAATTGCCAAGATGCAGAAATGGTCTTCTTTTAAGGCTGAGATTCTGATGGGAAATGAGTTTTGCACTGACTGCCCAGGGTCCCAGCAGTACAGCCACTCATGCGTGATGAAGCATATTGTAAGAAAATTGCATCTCCGTGTTTGCTCTCTTCTTGCTGAATGGATTGAGATGGGGAACATTTGTTTTCTTCTATTTTGGCAAAGCAAATAGACTCTCTTAATCAGATTAGAATAAAGAAGTCTTTTGTACTGAAGGTCTCTTCTCTGTCACATACATACTCTCTTTTTTCTATGCCTCTCTTGCAGTCCTCTCTCTCTCCCTCCCTCTCTCTCTCTTTCTCTCTCTCTCTCTCTCTTTTTCTTCATGCTAAGTTATAACATTAACCTAATGTACTCTGTTAGGACATTAATCCTCTAATTTTTTTTTTTCTGTGAAGAGAGTGGCACCCAGGGTCTTATGCCCACTAAGCAAGCACTGTAACATTGAAGTACCTCCCCAGACAAATTTTAAGGGAGTTAGAAAGTACAGAAACATCACTGGTGCCTTGGGAAAGATGGTAAATTACAACAGAAAGCCAAGTGCAAGGGGAAGGAAGCTGGACACAGATACACACAGCTCTCGATTTCCAGAGTGCAGTTCTGCTCATCCAGTGGGTATCTTCTGAGGTCCATCATGCATGCTGCTGTCGTGGTGATTCTGAAACATAGTGAGGAGAGGTATTAAAGGTGTGCCAAGAACATAGCAGATAAAATACTTCTAGAAGATATTAGTTATACCCATGTAAGACCCTTTTCACAACATACACTGAGCACCCTGAATGAATAAAAAAAACTCTATATGAATATACTGTAGATTAACTTTAGCAAGAAAAGTTATTTAAAATTTTAGTTATTTACTTTAAATATTTTAAAGGACAAATAGTATGTATATTAATAATGTACAACATGATGCTTTGCATTATGTATACATTATAGAGTGGCAAAATTATATTAACCTAAGCAATTTTTGTATATTTTACTTATTTATGAGAGAGCGAGAGAGAGAGAGAGAGAGAGAGAAGCAGACAGAGAGAGTGAATATGGGCATGCCAGGGCCTCCCATCACTGCAGACAATCAACCAGATGCAAGTACTACTGCATATCTGGCTTTACAAGGGAATTGGGGAATTGAACCCAGGTCATCAGGCATTAAGAAAGCTCCTTTAATGGCTAAGCCATCTCTTTGGCCCTAAGTAATATTTCACATACTTACCTGATTTGTGTTGAGAACACTTAACACTCTATTAAGTATAAATACCATGCTAAAACCAAAACTTTAATCCCTACATAAATTATTGAGAGAGCATTGTTGACCTTGGATAATTGGATTTCTGAGGAAGTTCTTACCTTCGGTCTCTGTTTAGTCACCTTGTCTACTGGTTACACTAAGGCTGAGTTATTTGATTTGCTGCAAGAAGGGATAAAGGAGCTACATGTCTCCAGGCTGTACTTGGGAACTCTGGGCCAAGCTTTTGCTTGTTCTCATATTATTAGAGTTGCCTTTTGAGCCAATTCTAATACCCTGTAGTTTTACACCATGTGATCCTTTGTTCTCAAAGAAAATATCAGGTTTCTCTATTATTCAATATGAATCAAATTCCTGTAAGTTAATTTCCTTTGGGCCCAACTAAATTCATGAGAATTCATATCAAGATGAAAGACTGTGAAGCCACCGCCAGGCAGTGGTTAAACCAACCATACATTGGAAAAAATACTTCTGAAAAGACCATTTCTAACAGTGTCTACTGCCTCATTTTAAGGAAACTAACCTCCTCAAAGTCTGTGCTGAAAATGCAACAATCAGGTCACCATGCTTTACACGGCATTTCTTTAGAGTTCTACCCTTTTCCCCAACACTATGAACGTTGATCAAAGCACAGTTGGACTGTGAATCAAGGACTGTTAACAACCACCTGGCCAGAGAATAATGATGTTGCCTGAAAAGAAAGGTAGAACAACCTTCAGGGAGTCTCTCTCCTGAAGTACTGTAAAGGGAGGGAGGGGGAGAGTGTCTGACAGCAGGACCATGAATTAGATGCTTGAGATGGCGGTTCTGAACTCCACAGCAGTGTCTGAGACAGCAGAGCAAAGGGAGAGGCATGCACAGCAGATGACTGACTCAGTGGTAGACATGCCCTAGGGCTCTCCATCCCCAAAGAGCACTCGGTCTGTGTTTGTTTCCCTCACAGTGTAGGACTTGTACAGAAACTGTTGGTTTGATGAAATATTGATCATTGCTAGGGCCTTCTTATCTATTTACATGAGGTATAATGCAAACATAAATATTCACTGCTCTTTTTCTGTGGAAGAAATACTTGGAAAACCCCATCAGGATGGTGAGGAAGATTCAAGTGTCAAAGGAAAGCCATGGGAATCAGCCCAAATGCCCATCCATGGAGGAATGGACAGAGAAACTGTGGTACATTTATACGATGGAATTTTACTCAGCTGAAAGGAAAAATGAAATATTGAAATTTAGAAAAAAATGGTCTGACTTTGAACAGATCTTACTAAGTGATCACGCAAAAGAGCAGAGAATAGAACGTCGCATATTCTCCCTCATATGTGGTATTTAACCTGGATAACCGTTTTCTTTATGCAGACTAGAAAAAAGAAGAGTGACGTTATGAATGCGGGATAAGGGATGGGGGAGGGGAATGGCTTAAACATGAGGGTAAACCATATTAGGTTCAAAAACATAAAATCCTTATGAGCATACTGTAACCTATTGAGAAAGTAGTGAGCGTCGCCTGGCAAGAGGGACTATGAGTAGTAGGGGACAGAGTTTAAGCCTGTGATTAATTAGACCAGCCTGACAACCCCTGGTTCCAACCACTGGTTCCTT
>PVHP010019636.1:0-31641 GCA_004024765.1 Zapus hudsonius
GTTCTACCTAGAACTTTCTGCAAGAATTCTTGTTCAGTGCTCTGAAAAAATTTTATGAGGTGAATAGACCAAGGTCCCTCCAATAACTTGGGGTGAGGGGGAGCATTGCACAGAAGGATAAACAGAATGGGGACTCACAAGGGAATGGCCTTTGAGAATGATCTCAGAGTGTCCAAGCACTATGAGGCTGAGCAAAGTTTAAGCCTCAAATACCTGAGGCATTTTTCAGACACTCCAAAATGCAACTTAGAGTTTCTATGGTAGGATCAAACTGGGAAGACACCAGGCTAGCCATCACTAATACTAAAAAATGCTCATACTTTCCAGGTCAAGCCCTTCACTATCTTCATTATTTTCTATCTGTCTGTTATCTATCTATCTATCTATCTATCTATCTATCTATCTATCTATCTATCTGTCTGTCTGTCTGTCTGTCTGTCTGTCTGTCTTCACTTATCTAAACCAGCATAATACCAAACAAACATAAGTCTTCATATTTTAATGGTACAAAGTCTCTGAGAATATAAGAAATTTTATCAGTATTATACATTTAGTAAGTGTTAAGTAAAGTAAATGTTAAAGGAGAGATTGAACTCAGTTACATTTGAGGCCAAAGTTCAAGTTCAAGAAAGCCATTGACTTATAGAAATGATGCCATTTTTTTCATGAACTTCAATATAAATTTATAGACATTATCTCTGTCAGAAACTTAAAAGATAGCTGTTTAGATATTTCAGGAAGGGGACAGTCACTATTTCTCAAAATAGGCCAATTTACTGAGCAACATGAGTAAATATTCTAAAATATATACATGCATACATACACACACACACACACACACACACACATATATATATATATGTGTGTGTGTGTATATATATATATATATGGGATCAGAATATATACATCAGAATCTATCATATATATTAAAATATGTGTGTTTGATTGTGTGTTTATGTGTGTGCGTGTTGTTTCCTACAGTAATGAGACACATCTATGGACCTTTTTATTTTAATACCATCAGGAGTTCAGAGAACTGTTATGAGGAAAATGCTCCTGAAAGGGTTTGAGGTACATTCTTTCATAAGACACTTTCTATATCCACTGGTTGAAAAACTACAGTCAACAGTCATTTTTAAGTCTGTTTTTGTAAATAAAATTTTATTGGAATGTAACCATACCTACTTATTTATGTATTATCTATGGTTTCTTTCTAGCTACAATGGGCAGAATTGAATAGATTTGACAGACACTGTCTGGCCCACAAAACCAAAAGTACTTACTCTCTGGACCTTCACAGAACACTCATACTGCCCTCTCTTCTAAAGCATAGGGCTCATAAATAACACCCAGAAAGCAAATTGTACTCACAATGTCATTGCAGAGGTCTCACTGAAAATCTCCCAACAAAGCTTGGAGGAGGTATTTC
This sequence comes from Zapus hudsonius, assembly GCA_004024765.1. Lineage (NCBI taxonomy): Eukaryota > Metazoa > Chordata > Mammalia > Rodentia > Dipodidae > Zapus > Zapus hudsonius. The sequence continues at coordinate 1,430 of PVHP010019636.1, forward strand.
CATGAAGACATTTGCTCTAAGGCAGAAAAGAACATGGATTATTCATTGAATAGAAATGCTCAAATAAATCTTTATTTTTAAAAACAAATAGATACAATTTACAAAAATTTACAAAACAAATAAATAGAGAAGACAAGGACAGGACAGAGGAGTTGTCCAGAATACCACACAGTGCCTGCTGCGTTTGGGGAGGTAGCCAGAGTCCTTTCTATCCACTGAAATAAATGAAGGGTTAAAGGCAGAAATGCACCATGAACATGCTCATGTTTTAAAGGGATGAAATCAGCTGTTATACACTCAACAGGTTCAAAGACAAGAAAAGGACCCCAGTGACCAGTGGAGGCACATATCAGTGGGGACTTGGACTATGAGAGTCTGAACCTATGTACCAATAAGAAGTTCAATTGCAGCAGATGGAAAGAATGAAAAATTAAATAAAATATATATCATGAGCTCTGGTCAGTGGGAACTCTTTCTGAAAGAAGGCTATCTTGATGGCCTGAAAATGCCTGGAATGTGGGTACCCAAGAAAAATCAAGTGTTTTCTTTCTCTCTTACATCTTTCCAAATTGAGAAATGGTTTAAAAGAAATATGGTGAAAAGGCAATAATTCTTTATAAAAGCTCTTGAATTAAAATTTCCTTTTCTTGGCAAAATAGCCAAACGTGTATCAACTTTCATATCACTCGGCATTATTTCTCCAGCTTGCTGATTTTTTGTTGAGAACTTACACATGAACATGCTGTGATTTGATTACATGCCTCTTCCATTGTTCTCACTTCCCTACCCCATCCACAGAGGACCTCCCTCTCTTTGGTTGTCTTCTTTCTTTTGTCCTCCTCCATCTCCTACTTGTCAGAATGTTGATGGGCTCAGAACAGTACAGGTATGAGGAGAGTACTTGTAACCATTATGGGGTCATGAGTGTACCCACTGGTTCATTTTAGGAGCACAGTGCCCCAAAGTATTCCTGCACACTCTCTGGCTTTTATATTCCTTCTAGCCCATCCCTCACAAGGCTTCCTGAGCCTTGAGGGGGGTGATAGACATGTCCTGTTTAGTGGTGAACCTCTTCTTTTTCCTACTGAAATTTGAGGAGTGTGTCATTTAGGGTGTTTTCTACTAATCCATTTCAATAATAATCAAACAAGGAATGCTTTCTTTGCTTGATAACATTTATAGTTCTTCAGGTGGGCTAATATCTATTACTACTTGTTTAAAATGTATTACTGGGAAGTGCTTGCTTAAAGCTTCCCAGCACTGTGCTGTCTTCTAAAACACACTCTGCATGCTAAGAAGCACAGGTGCACACATGGGGATGTGAGAACACTACATATACAGATGACATAGACAGATGACCGGAGATGTTTTTTGGATTAACATTAATGGCAATATCCTATTCAAACACCATCTAGTTGACCCATGTAAATCATGACAGTTGGTACAATAACCAACCCTCCCGGGGGGGTTTGACTCTTTGTATTGAAATATGGGGGAAATGACAAAAGACAAGGTGGGCCTATTTTCTCTTTTCCCCTTTGTCTAGGAAGAGCAACACCACCTTTAATGGTCTGATGACATATTTTCAATCATTTGCCAAGTAGAATGCATTGATGCCTAGTATGAAGGAAATGTAGTTTGTGACTCTGTGACATCCTATTGTCCCCACAAGTGATGTACATCGAGATGGATGAGAGATCTCCTCTAGAGCACTATATCATGCTTGTAAAACTTGGGAAAAGCACCGTCTTCACCACATAAAATATTGCACACAGGAGGAGGAGGGGCAGGGCATGAGGCTACCTCATGAATGTTATTGACTTGGCAGGGTTCTCGGGGTCTCTGGCATGGGTGGAGACTGCTCAGCACCCCTCTTGGCAGCCATAGTGAGAAAGGAAAAGGAGGTTGAGGAAGGCCACAGGGGAAGGTATTCATTCTGTGTGAGAACATGGTAACTGCAAACAGCTTTCCTCCTGGTCAAAGGATGCACCAGAAGATGATGGGCAAGTGTCATAATTATGTCCAGGAAACATCTGGTGGGACCAGGAAACGGATGAAATCTGGACATAGACACATCTGTGGGGACAGTCGGATGGGATCCAAAAATATGAAGACATTTAATCTTTGTGTGTGGGGGGGATATAATAAAAATAAGAAAAGAAAAATTCTAACAATCTATGTTCTTTTAAAAAATAGCAACTAATTGTCTTGAAATTTTTTTACTTGGTTAGCATTTTCATCAGGTATATAATGAATGCTCAGATAGATGACCCCAGTGAGTAAATTTCTCAGTAAAGGCCAAAGTAAAAAAAAAAATAACCCAACCCAAGTCTTCCGAAAGAGCTATCTCAAACTTACTTTTTCTACAAAACTATTATCAGGGCCCACTTGGGAATTGGCAGATTAGTTGCTTAATTAACATACAGTTTTGTAGTTATACTTGGTGGCTACTCTCCAGTAGGAAACAAAACATCTTTAAGATATTTTGAAGATTGCTGAGTCAGATAAAAAAACTTCATAAAAGGATTAAAGAATCCAAAGTCTAGAAGCAAAATGGAGATTAGCAATGGGTGATTTTGATGTTTTCAAACCGTAGGAAGTAGAGAGATATCAGCACAGCATCAGAAACAACTTAATAAGAAGTCAGGAGCCAGAAGCTGGGGAGGTTAGCCATCTGGGGAGGATGCCTTTTCCACTAATTAGATTCATCCCTGCTTCCATTTCTCTAATTTTCCCCAGTTCAACTGTACCAGGCCCTTTGCACTTATTTTGGAATGGTTTAGGGGTTCCAAAGGAAAACAGGGAATCCAAGAAGTTAGCTTGAAATATATAGATTGGTACAGTGCTTGCCATGAATCCCTGGGTTCAGGATTCAACATCACAAAATTAATTAATTAATTAACTAATTAATTAAATGCATAGAAATAAAACTTTTCAATAGCTTGCATCTTATAAAAGTTTCTTCTTCAGATTTGGCCCACAGTTGGTGGGAAAGGTTGTCAACAAAATAGTGTTGGTCATGGATATGAAATTGACAGGGTGAAATTAACAGTTGAGAGTCGGACGCAAGGAGAAAATGATGAGGAAACCATTCTCTTCTCTGAGCTCTGAGCAAGCACGAGGTAGGACCTCATGCAGAACAGTCCTTAGAAGCTTGAAGGTGGCTGGCACAGCCGTGGGCTATCTGGGCTATGCAGCCTAGATATCTGCTCTTATCACACTTCCACCTGGTCCAAGTAAAAGTCTCATCTAGTCAGGACTAAGATAACCTTGAAATCATGAAGTCCTTGAAACAGGGTCTTTGCTTCTCAACTAAATCTTTGGAACTTCAGGTCTTAAGTCATTGAGTAAACCACTAAAAATGCTAAGTAGATGTAGTTGTCCCTCAGGACATGTGTGGGATCATTTTCAGGATAACAGACCCCTCCAGGATGCTCTTTCTGTAAACTGGCGTGGTACTTGCACAGAACGTGCATGCACTTGCACTCAGGCACAGACACTTGCGCACATGTGCACGCACACACACCCATTCTTAAATCACGTGTGCATTCTTTATAATATCTAATACAATAGAAATGCTACATGAATCATTGTCCTATTGCAATCAAGGAATTGGGCAAGGAGAAAAAAGCAAGTCTGTGCTGGTTCACCGTAGACACAGTATTTTCAATGCGCCATTGGTTGAATCCATGGATATGGAGCCTCAGATATGGACAAAGGCTGGGAGAATAGTTGGGCTGATTGTCCCTCCTGGCTTTCTGTGCATGGCCCAGTATGCTCTTTCCTAGGGATATCTATGGAGCCGACATAAAAAGCCATGTGCCTAACTCTTGCCACCTTCTCTTTGACTGAGTTTCTTCTTGGCAAAATGAAAATAGACATATAACTGGTGAGATGGGGGAGACATATAACTCTGGAGCAAGAACACACAGCGGTGGCTTTTTTTGGACTCTTTGGTCACCTTCCCTTGGATGAGAAATTGTCTTTTAGGAAAGCTGAAGGGTTTCCTGATGGAGAGTCATGATGGTATGTGTGAGAAACACTGAGCACGAGGCACTGGTTGAAGTCCACATTGTCATGCTCATATCCATCCCTTCCACTTCATGGAAGCTGCAGGCGTCATCCTCAGTGGACGTGACAGGGCGCTGGGGAGGATGGCTGGAGGAATGGCCCCAGAGGAGAAGGTGTCATTCTATCAGTAGACTGAGGAAACACAACTGGGTATTGAGCCAACTGTGGGCTTCTCTCAGAACACAGTGGCCAGTGTCTGTCACTAGCCAAGTCGCCTCTGCTGTGCTTCCTCACTGAGCCGTGCAGTCTTCTCTTCTGAATCATTTTAGTTTGGCTCTTTGTTGATGACCTAGGACACAGGGAAAACTGGTTAAGTTGCACTTGGTGAAGAGCTTGCTTGGAAGGAATCTATCTGGGTCATTAAGTTTTGGACCAGACAGCCCCATATAGGGCTCTTTTGGAGAAAGCGTTGCCAAGATAGCTATCCAGACTTCGGTATCAAGCTGGTAAGGCCAACCTTTCTTCTTCTTCACTGGGTTGGTGGAGTCTCTAGGCATGCTCAGTCATGACCAGTTTCAGTGATGGGACTTATTTCTAGAAACAAATACAGTCCAGTATCCTTTCTCTTCCCTTCCCCTAAGGCAAGCTTTGAAATTTCACACTGGGTTTCAATCCTGCCTTCTATGCTTACTTGCTGAGTGACCTTGAGGACAAACACCCCTTAATTGCTCTAGGACTCAGTTTTCTCAAAGGGAACTAATATTACCTGTTGGAGGATTAAGCAAGATAAAGTGTATCAAAGACGTTGTGGGGTTTCTGTCACTCAGTGAACTTTCAGCATAGGATAGTTCTTTCCATTGTTCTCTTAGCCAGGAATGCCCCCTCCCAAGTGCAGGCAAGCCTGGCCAATCCCTTTGGCCTTCGTGCAACACCTGCTTCTGTGGCTGAAACTTTTGATGATCACTTGTAAAACACAGCATTTCATCCTTACCCCAGATCACCCCTTCCCTTTCTCGGTCTATTTTTCTCTATGCTGTTCTACAGATTTGGACCCTATCTGTTTATCTACACCGTCTATCTATCAATCATCTTTCTACCTATCATCAACCTATAACCTATCTATCTGTCTATCATCTATCTATCTATCTTGTATCTACCCATCCACCTAATCCTTCATGTCTACACATCTTGCTATCTCACAATTCTGGGCAATTCCAGGGGCTTGCTAGACGAGCCCCTTGTGATCACACTATCTGAGCCCAACTCCTCCTCTGTCTAATCTTGCTTCTCTCACTCCTACCAGAGATAGGAATATAACAGACCAAACAGAAGACATATCAGAATGCATACTTGAGAGATTTCTTGAACAAGTAAACCAGGATAATGGGTAGTATGGAGAAGGATCAACACTTAACACATTCATTTAAAAATAGTCAGGCAAGTCTCATTTAGGAGGTCACATAATAGATGACTAGAGAGAGGAGGAAAAGGGGTGTGATACACATTTTCAGTACAGTGCGGTAGACAGGCAGTGTGTGGTCGTGATGTAACAGTGCAGTGGACAGGGAGTGCATGGTCATGATCTGACAGTGCAGTTTACGTGGCTGTTTGAAGCTCCTGGATAAAATCCACCTGCTGCAATTGCAAGGGAGCATATTATGGCTTACATGTGGTTTGAATGGTTCTCTCAAGGGTGTGTGTGTGTGTGTGTGTGTGTGTGTGTGTGTGTGTGTGTGTGTACATGCTCTTAGTATGGGAATGTGATGTTGGTGTGTTTCTTGAAGAGTGGGCCTAGTGGGAGGTTCTTGGGTCTCTGGGAGGATTCTGGAGTCATCTCAAAAGTGAGCTGGGGTAAGAATGAGTGAGGCTCTGAATCACCCTCTAGCTTGCTGCTCTGAGATGCCATTTCTCTTCCCCCTGCACCATTGCCATTGCAGCGAGGTGACAGAGCCAAGAGAGTAAGTCCAAGGTCATGCCCGCTTCCCAAGAGCCTGGTGGGAAAGTGATGGTTCTAGTTCATGGCAATACTGATGGGCAATTCCACAAGTGCCTGGGCCAAGCTGCTAGGACTGTTGGCATCTAAAGCCATGCACTATAATAAATCTACTTTCTTTAGAATTTAGCTTGTCTCAGGCTTTTTATTATGGTAATACAAAATGGAGGAATATAAACTATCTATTTATTATTGAATAGATTGATCTAAACTATTTTCTACCCTCTGGCAGAAATATCTCAAGGGATTTCCTCGCTCTGAAAAATAAATTTTGAAATTCAGTCAAAATTCATTATTCAATAAAAATATTTATTAAGCATTTACTTTCCACAGGAGTTAAAAAAGTAGCAATGTCAAGATAACATTTTCCTTCACTAATTTTATGGTCAATGAAAGAGACAGAAAATATTTTTAAATAATTGAATTAGCAAAAATCAATATCTGACAATGGAATATTGACCAAAATCTTATGTCTACAGTTGGTAAAAGTCCAGCCTCTTCACAAAAATCTCCTTTCCAAAGCAGAGAATGACCATAGTCCCTGGGAAAATACTTAATGTCATTTGCAAGAGTTCACTGGCCTTTAAATTTACTTTGTTCATATGGCTAATCCTCATGAATCAACTTTACACAATGTGTTTGGGGAAGTCTCTCTAGAAGATTCTATTAGGACAACAGCAGCATTCTAGCTGGTTCCTAGATTGCAGTTGTCTTTTTTAGTTCCCTGAGTCTATAGACAGCAACAAAAAAGGTTTTCTGAAAGAAGTTGAGCTCAGAAATTCTCTTATCCCAGACAGTCTTCCTCCCCTAGCCCATGGTATAGGGTCTTTTCAATTTCATTTTAATATTTGCTCCTCAGGTTTTCCACTGAAAAGCTTTTCTCCATGTCTCTCCCAGTTCTCTCTCTCTCTCTTTCTCTCCTCTCCTCTCTCTCTCTCTCTCTCTCTCTCTCTCTCTCTCTCTCTCTCTCTCTCTCTCTCTCTTTCCTGAGAGGGTTGCCAGGTAAGGTCTCACTCTAGTCTGAGCTGACCTGGAATTTTATAGTGTCAGGGTGGCCTTGAACTCATGGCAATCCTCCTACCTCTGCCTTTCAAATGCTGGGATAAAAGATGTGCACCGCGAAGCCTGGCTCTCCCAGTTTTCTCTAATTGCGTGTCTCTAGGGACAGTCTTCCTTGTAATATCACAGGGTCACATGGCATTGCCACCTGCCCAAGTGGACAGAGCTTTGTTTACTCAACAGAGACAGCAGATGGGTTTGGGAGATTGGGGCAATCTGAGTTTAAGACGACCTGTACGGACTAGCCATGGGGCCTTGGGCAAAATGTAATTGTTGTCAGAGCCTTTCTCCTCTGTTTGCAAAAGAAGCCTCAGGGCTTAGAACAGGGTGAGGTGAACCAGGTACTGGATTCAGGTGCAAAATTTAAAGAGGTGCCAAAACAAACCTCAGTTACGAGGATAAATAATATTTAATGTGTCACTTAGTAGAATTTAAAATGAATGCACAAATCCACTATAAAAACTTTAAGTCAAGACAGGATCTGACAGTACCATGAATCAGGGCAAAGTGGGAATCCAAGTTACAAGAATGTAAGCCATCCTATCCACATTCCTAGGCTCCTTGCACCCTCCCCTAGTTCTGGCTTCCCTGCACCTCCTAAAAGCATCCTGATTTGCATCTGTCATGAAGATACATGTAGATAATTCAGGTAGTCTTACCCAGTAACTTGTAGCCACAGAAGACGTTTCTTTCTTCCCCTTCCCATCTCTGCCGTCCTCCTCTGCCTGCCCCAGATGATGCAAGATGGGGCTAGATCAAAGTGAGCCTTTGAGTCATTGAGTGCTTACAGAGGGAGACGATGTACAGCTCATCAACGATTCTGAGTCCTAGAACGCTGGGTCTAGCCAACTGACAGATGCTTCTAAGTGCTTTCCCTTCATATGGATCCCTCGCTCTATGCTGGCAGCACACTTATTTACTCTCTGTAACGAAACTACTGCTGCACTCGGCTGGGATGCTCTCTGGCTCCATGAGACTTATCCAGACATCGTCTAGATCTATGACTTGAAACATTTCCCATCAGCTTCCCTCCCTTGCACAACCGAGGCCTCGTGCATACTCATTGCCTCGCATCCTGTGCCAAGCGTTTGCTTTATGTGAGCAATTTCAGATCCATCGGGCTCTTGGGCAAGGGGCCTAATACGAAACCCTAAGTATCTTCTTGGCTCCAGCTCCCTCCTCGGGGCCATGGCCAGCTCTCCCTCCCCCATGTTGTTCTGAGCCCTCACTGGTGCAAAAGGGGTTTTCTAAGTTTCTAAGCCTCACACTCCTTTGTGATTGCATAACTTCTCTGAAACTATGGAATCTGCTTACAGTACCTAACAGAAGTAAGGTGACTTCAATCAGGAGGTCCACAGGCAGATGATCTGATGTACAGACAGGTGAGAGCACCAACATCCCAAGGAGTAATGTTGCTAAAGGATAACACTAGCCATGGATTTGGGGAATGCAAAAGACACAGAGAAAGCTAAGCCTCTGTTTTCATGGCAACGCTAAAAGTTACAATATAACCAGGAGTGAGCGCTAAAATAATGATTGGAAGAAAACCCTGTGTACAGTATGGATGGCTGAGGAACCTCTTGATTCCAATGAGAATTTCTGAATACCGCATGGTCACTGGCATCTTGAGGGAAGCCAGTTTTCTAGAATAGTCTGGAGAAAGCACTAGAGAACTCTTTATGCAGGATGCCACTATATTATGCATGGAGCTTCCAGATCTATGGAACAAATGATGTGTGAGGGTCATTAATGGAATGAGGAATGTGCTTCAATGGATTCACAGAGCAGGTGCTCCTGCAGATCGTCTCTACTTGTTCTTTACTTGAATCCAGGCTGTTGACACATGGCTTGACTTCCCTTGCAATCTCTAAGGAATGTCTTTGGAATCATGTGGCTAAGTTAGAGTTGTCCACGGTTGGACTTTCACAGCTTTGCTAGAGCTCTGGATAAGGAGTATGCTACTCAGAAGAAAGAGATTGAGGGGTGTCATGGTTTGATCCAGGTGTCCCCCACAAACAAATGAATGTGTTCTCAATGATCGATCCTCAGCTGATGGCAGTTTGGGAATTACAACCTCGCTAGAGCTGTGTTGTCCGGGCGGGTTATGAGGTTATAGCCAGCTTCCCCTTGCCAGTATTTGGCACACCTTCCTGCCGCTGTTTCCAGTGCTGTGGTGGAGGTGATGTCCACCCCTCTGCTCATGCCATTGTTTTCCCTGCCAGGATGGAGTCTCCCCTCGAGTCCGTAAGCCAAATAAACCCATTCCTCCATAAGCCACTTTAGCTCGGGTTCTTTCTGCGCAGCAACTAGGAAGCTGACCACAACAAGGGGGAAGATCAGTATCTGGTAAGTTCATGTAAACCTTCAAACTGCTGAGATCCAGTGTTTGCATCTGCCAGTGTCAACTTCACTATTCAGGGTCTGTCACATAGCTCCATGCTAGAGATCCGTTTAAACCTAGGCAGCTGGAAATGCATTGGTTCAAACAAAACATCTGAGTTGAGAACCTCTAATTAGAAACACACATCTCCTGTCTTCAGGTAACTCAAACAGAAGAAAGAATGACAGATAAACCAACATTAAAAGTGGGGAGGTGAGTGTGAGTGGAGGGGTGCACACATTCCTGCTGGAGCTCAGGACTTAGTCTAGAGGAAGAGTGGGTCATCAGAGGTTTCCTAGAACAGTTGCTGCTTGAGATTTGAGGCTATTAAAAGAAGATAATTGAGGGCTGGAGTGATGGCTCAGAGGTTAAGGCACTTACCTACAAAGTGTAAGGACCAGAGTTCCATTCCTCAGGACCCACATAAGCCAGATGTACAAAGGGACACATGCATCTGGAGTTTGTTTGCAGTGGCTAGAGGCCCTGGCATGCCCATTCTCTCTGTCTCTCTTCTGTCTCTCTCTGCTTTCAAATAAATAACAATATTTTTAAAAAGATATTTGAAGTTAAAGGGACAGATATGAATTCAAATGTAATTTTTAAAATCTTTTATTTGTTTATTTAACAGATAGAGAGAATAATAGAGTGAGCGACTACGGCCCACCAGGGCCTCTTTGCCACTGCAAACAGACTCCAGATACCACTTTGTGCATCTGGTTTTACACGGGTACTGGGGAGTCTCACCTGGGCCAGTAGACTTTGGAAAGAAACACCTACAACCACAGCCCCGCAAACTCATTTTGTTACTCCTGTTGCCATCAGTGGTCCATACACCAGCAGGATTTACAACTCATTCACAACCTTCCATCTTCACCCTCTGCTGTTCCTATTGAGCTGGTTTTCATTATACATTGTTTTTCTCCCTTCCTCAAAGAAGAACATCTTAAGAAAGCACACACCTCCAGGGTTTAGCACTGAGCAGAGCAAGTTGTGCCAGTGGGAATCTAAGGAAACCAATTAGAAAATGGCCCCATGATAACCAGTTTGGGGACTTGGGTGAGTCTTGTGTTAGTCAGACTTTTTACTGATGTGACAAACACCTTGGAGAAACAGTTTAAAGGGTTTATTTTAGCTCATGGTTTTGGACTTACATTCATGCTTGGCTAACTCCATTACTGTTGAACTGCTGGCAGAACATCCTGGAGGCAGGAGTAAGGGGTGGTACAAAGTTGCTCATCTCATGATAGCTTGAAGAAGAAAAGAAGAGTAGGAGAGAGATAGAAAGAGAGAGAATACTAGCACTATTTAGATCCTACCTCCTTCCCCTTCTGCATCCAGACCACCAGCTATTGGTTAGTACCCGCCACACCAACATTCATGGTGGGCATTCCTGCTTTAGTCATCTGTAGAAACATCATCAAAAACACATACATAAGAGCATTTTGATAATGTCTCATGCATATCTCCTTTTGCTTGTATGTGTGTGTGCATTGTGCATGCATGTGTGATGTGCATGGGTACGCATATGGGGGTGCCTATTCATTTAAGTGCATGTGTGTATACATGAGAAGAAGACCAGAGGCCAATATCAAGTGTCTTCCTCTGTCACTGTGTACCACCTTAACTTTGAGACAGGGTCTCCTGCTGAACCTGAAGTTCACTCATTTATTAAGGATAGGTAGGCAGTGTGTTTCTGCCTCTCAGGCACTAGTACTATAGGCACACACCTCCACGCCTGGTGTTTTTATGTGGGTGCTGGGCATCCAAACCCAGGTCCTTATGCTTAGACAACAAGAATGTTACCCACTGACCCATCTCCCCCGACCTGTGGATTTCTTTATGCTTGCCTTGACAATCAGGCTCCACCATCACAAGCCCTTTGGTGGGAACATTGCAGTATGAGCGACTGTCTAAAATCACATAGCTGGCTGGGACTACGAGTGATTCTCAACCCTGCCTGTCTAGAGGCCCTGGAGCAGGTTGATAGCACATTATAAATGTACTGACTGATCCTATGCTGTAATCCGTTGCTTCTCATGTCTGTATTTCCACTGAATTATAGGCTTCCTGAGGCCATGTATGCAGACTATATCATTAGTGATCAGTATAGAAACTTGTGACATAATAACCTCCTGTACCACCCAGAATGATGAACAGGCATCATAGGTGATTAGTGGACTTCATCTCATATCTATGTATCGATCAGGTTACTCCAGAGGTTTATTATGAGGAATTGATGGCTAAAAAAACACATAAAATGAGCCATCATGGCTATTGTATTAGAGCTTCCAGAGGTTGGAGGGGACTTAAGCTTTGATATTGATATCCCAAGTCATTTTCATGTCTAATGAAAACACCACCCTTGCAGGGACATGGTGATGGATAGTATGAGACAGCCAGTGAAGTTATGCCCATCTTGATTTTTCAGAACTCTAGTAAGATGAGAGAGCCACCTGAGACCTGGGGGCAGAGTGGGAAGTAGGTCTTAAACAAGTCACAAGATGCAGAAGGAGTCAGAAAGGCTGCCCAGCTAGGCTTGCCTTGCCAGTGAGGCGTAGGGGCTTGTGGGAGTGGTTGAAAGCTGACCAGAGCCAGCCATCTTAGCAAATTCCCATCAGTGTACTCCACTGCAGAGATCAGTGCTGATCTGGTGAGTAATGTGACTTTGAAACTTGTGAGGCCATTTAACTAGCCCTCAGCTTCAACCTTTTTTATCTGCTTTTGTGTGCTTGGAATTCTTTCTAATTGGAATAATTAGCCCCACATTGGTCTTCCTGAAGGAAAGTCCTCACTGTGTGATGGCTGCTTCAAATTCCCTTTGAACAACTTCAGCATAAGTAATTTAGAGATGTGGAAGGATGAGACAAAATAACTAGAAAAATCTCCTGGAAAGTGTGTATGTGTGTTGCTGAATTTAAATTTAATTTCAAGAATGCTTCTACTTAAGGCTGATAAGCTTGTTTCCAGGGTTTTCTGGGACATTAGTTGCAACTAAGTATTACATGAGTCCAAGGACTCTTGTTAGATGTAAGTGGAAGAGGTTGGTTCTGAAATTCACAGGCTGGTTTTGGGTCCCAATGTCACCATGTCCTCTGTAATCTTGAACAATTATGGGAATGATAGCAATATGCCTTACCCCAAAGGGTTATAAGACAAAATGAGAAAATCCATTTACGTGAAGGATTGGTCCTTTGCAAGATCCATAGGTGCTAGAATCCCAGGTCTCCAGTTGTTTTGAGTCAGCCCCATCACCTATCTGTCATGTCTACCCTGCCTTATAAAGGCTTCACTGTCCCCCCTGCTGCTTAAGAAAGAGTAGGTCAGGAGATATCAAAGTCCTGGTTGCTTCACCTATTTATTTGATTATTGTTCATGCCAACCCCATGTGGGTCCAGCAAGTCTAGGACAATGTTTCTCCATGTGGTTACTCAGCATTCATGACTCAGTACTCATGGTCTTGCTAAGAGACAGAAACAAGGATAAAGATGGAGTGATGGAGAGAGGAATGGGGAGGAACTGCGGTGTCTCAGCCATATCTTAAGTTCAGCTTGAGAATGACATTGTTCCTCCCCTCCTCCCTTCCTCCCCTCCCCTACTGGATCAGGGCTGGTAGCAAGAGGGCTGCACCTAAATACAAGCATAGAAATGAGTGAATGGAATGAGAAGTGATCGCCACTCTGCCATGCTTTACTTCCCCATCAGAATTCACATGACTCCTGTCCAGCTCCCTGGCGTCTCCTTCAGCATCCCCCATGTTTAGTACATCTCAGTGATCACACCTCAGTGCCTTTACCACTCTTCATTATAGCTGGATGCCTGTGACAAGCTTCCTTCAAGGGCTTTGTTAGGGACGGTGCACTGTGTGACAAAGTGCTGGAGGACATCCCATCATTTCATACAGCCACTCCACCACCATTTGTCACTCCCACAGGTGGTGTCTGAGCCCAGAGTCTTCATCATCATTACCTTTAAGCCATACTTTATAGTGACCTTAATAAAAATGTGAAGCCCATGTAACATACATTATCCTGTAGGTGTCTTAATTACTCTTCTCCATGACATCATCTCTGCTCCTGGGATTTTTTTATAGCTGACATATATCATGAGGAAAAAGGTTTAGTCATTTTTTACATAACTACATAAAAATATGTTTGGTTTGCCAGGCAGAAAATGGGAAAATGCCCTTTAAAACATCATCATCTATTTATGGTAGCAAAATAAATGTAGAATGCATGGCTATATAGAGAATATTATTTCTTTTTAACAAATATGTGAATTAACATTATTATCCTTTCATAATTAACATAACCTGCAATCAATTTCAATCTTGTTTTATTGTATAATTTTAGAAGCTTATAGCATCTTGATGTCTTTTTAAGATTTAGAGGCCAGAATAGGGGTGCATAGCTCTGTTCACAGGACACCTGCTAAGAATACACAAGGCCCTGCATTCCATGCCCAACACTGTCAAAAAAAGCACTATATGGAACATTAAACATACATGTAGTAATATCTCTTATTTTTAACTTCCCATAATAGACCTCTGAAAAGGCCTGTTTCCTTTTCAAAAATATTTTTATTTCTTTATTTGAAAGCAGAGAGAGACAGAAGAGAGACAGAGAGAATGGGCATGCCAGGACCTCCTGCCACTGTAAATGAACTCCAGCGTGTTCCACTTTGTGCCTCTGTTTACATGGATATCGAGGAATCAAACCACGACCATTAGGCTTTTGCAAGGAACGAACTGTTATTTGAGGCACTCTCAGTAAGGTGAATCTAACCATTCTGGATTTAATTATACTCTATCTACAGTTCAGAGCCATATAAAATTCAAAATATGTCATATTTTTCATGTGATTCATATTATTAGCTTGATTAATTTCTAAGCCCTCATTGTACATTTCTTAAGGTAAAGGAAGAATTACCCATGCACTGTTGGTGGGAACCTTCATATAGAACCCTGAGTTTATTAAACAGAATGAGTTCTTGGGGACATGTAGATAACATAACCACAAAATTAATCAGTCCATTGAGAATTTAAACATATGGTCCTTATTATCCCAAGAGATGGTACCAACAGAATCCATAATTATGTTCTAAAGGGTTAATGGGAATATGAAAGATAGAGAATGTCATAGATTCTCCTCAGGAGTCCTCACCACTGACAAGTAAGTGAATTTGTGATAACTTCATTTAAATCCTCACAAGAGTCTAAGTTGCTTGATGCCAAAGCATCAGACCATTAATATTCATTAACCTTCAGTGCCATTCACAAATAAGTACGGGGTGCCTGCCATGTGCTCAACCCTGATCTAAGTAGTTAATCGCTTAGTTAACATTCCTCCTTCCTATGATCTTTCTGAAGAATTTGATGGTCTTTCTCTAATGGTACCCTTTCACTCCACTCATTTTTACAGAAAAAAAAATCCCAAAATGGGAAGGCAACATGATTTCTGGGCTGGGAACAGGAGCCATACTCATGAGTCAGCAATCAGGCTAGTCACCCAAGAGGAAATAAGCCTGACAAGTAGAGCCTTGCCTTGCCCCATCTCACTTACAGTCTCTAAATAGTATTCAGACCACATCTCTACCAAGCCAACATTGTCAGTTGATCCAAAGAAAAGCCAGGTGACCTGCTCTTTCCATACCAATGCTGACCTGCCCTGGCATATAATGTATTTAACAATATTCTCTGTGGTAAGATTCAAAGTGAGCAGTGACTTTGTGGGAGGCACATCCACTGGTAACAGAGTACCAGGAAGTGAACTTGTTAAACTTGGTTTAACGTTCCAAGTAAAACACATTTGATATAGGCCATGAAGCTAGTTCCAGGGAAGGAACTGAGTACACTTCCTATTGAGGACAGGAAAAGTGCCAAACAATGGAAACAAGGTGCTGGGACTTGTTAATGAATTAAACCCTATTGATTGGTGGCAAGAAAAGGTTTAGATTTGAAGACCAGTAGAGAAACTCCAAAAGATAGAAAGCCCACAATAATTAGTTTGAATGTTTTTTTGTTGTTTGCATTTTAGGTATTGAATCAATAGAGCAACATTAATAATTAAAGACCAGGATAAATATACCAATTCCAGATTAGAGCTTTGAGCATTAAATTGCTTGTGCCAAAGGCTTTTTTAATAGGCTTTAATCTCCCCAGATGTACTGAAGGGCTATAAAGTGTCTCTTTAAGCTGTGGATTTGGTGAGACATATGAGTTTCTTCTAGATGGAGACAGTTGAGGGGTCCCAGGGGGAGCACCCAGTAAGACTATGTATGACTCATTTAAAAGAGCAATATCTCTTTTGTCCTGGCTCAGATTTAGTCTAGTGTCTCTCAGAACAATGCAGATGAGGAGAACTCCCTGCTGAGCAGAAGCTAGCAGGACTTCCACACCAAGACACCAAAGCCTGACAGAGAAAGGAGGAGAGGTAATGAGGATTCAGCTCAGAGTCTGTGGGGTAGTGAGTGGACACTTTACAGAGTATAGTTGATGACCAGCAAGGAGAGTATTAGGAGACAGTGTGTGACTTTAGGAAAGAAAGGTGATCTTTTTCTCCGTCTGAGGAAAATGAGAATGGGAGACAGAATAGTCTTTCAATGACTCATGAGTCTGAGAAGATACACACCAATTTCAGATCACCAGACAGCCACATCCCACGTGGGATGGGGCAGCGGTTTCCTCAGGGCTGTGTGTGTAGGGATGCTCTCTGTCATAAAGAGCCAGTCCTTTTTGAATTCACATTTCCTGTGAGGCCTTCTGGCTGGATTTCCTGAGGGGCTCTTCCCATCGGGAAGGAAACTGACTATGTCCACATTGGTCTGGTCTCAGGCCAGGTACATCTCATGCTTAAAAATAAAGGATACATCCACACCCATTGCT
The DNA here is from genome assembly GCA_004024765.1 of Zapus hudsonius. Lineage (NCBI taxonomy): Eukaryota > Metazoa > Chordata > Mammalia > Rodentia > Dipodidae > Zapus > Zapus hudsonius. The sequence continues at coordinate 17,753 of PVHP010019636.1, forward strand.
ACTTCATTTTGTCTCATTTTTTTTCTGGCTCTAGATTTGTTTTTAATTCTCCTATTGTCGCTTTCTCTTTTTCCAGGAGCCAAATGTAGATTGTCCATTTCTCTGTTTATTCTACACACCATGTGTACAGTTTTCAGTTATGCAGAGACATCTCTGCAGAGATAATGCCTTTATTTCTCTCATTCATTTTATCTCTTTTAAATTAGTAATAAATGTTCTGATTTTGTTTTGGGGACATACTCTTATTTGTACCCTTTTGAACTTGACCAAGACTAGGACCTTTGGTGTGATCCTTATAAATGTATTAATGGAATTTTCAAGTTGAAAATAACATGGAAATCATATATAGTTAAAGAGATTTTGTCACACATCTGCTCCTTGTACCCAGTACGATATACAGCCTGTAAAGGAAGTAATGTATGATAATATCCCCTCATGGAGAGCCCCAATACTAAAGGCTCTGTCATATGCCTTACTTTCATTGAATGTTTCAAAATCTTTCCTAATTAGGGAATTGTTCTTTTTTATTCTTTGATAACAAGTAAATCCCATAATAGAATTTTGGGAAGTACCATGGGAAAAAGGAGATTTAATCTAACATCTTTTCCTGGTAGAATATTGTATTAATTACTTTTCTCCTGTCTTTTAAGAAAATACCTGACAAAAGTGAGAGGAGGAATGGTTTATTTTGGCTCATGGTTTTAGGTGGGATCCAATGCATCATGGTGGGGAAGACACCCTGGCAGGGTTGAGGTGCTTGTCACATGACTTACAGAGTCCAGAAGCAAGAAACAGAGAGTAAGTAGGGACAGTCTATATAGCTTCATGGCAGTACCCAGTGACACTTTTTCTCCTGTGAGGACCTACCTCCTAAAACTTTCCAAAACTTTCCAAAACACTGGCACCAGCTAGGGACTGGGAGTTCAAATATGAGCCTGTGGAGGACATTCCACAGCCAAGCTACAACACATATCATCTGTGTAAAACTACAAAACTCCACTTTGGTTTCTATAATGATGCAGAGCTCACTACCTGTCATAGTTTGATCCAGGTGTCCCCCTCAAATGAATGTGTTCCCAATGCTAGATCCCCAGCTGATGGCAATTTGGGTATTGGAACCTTATTGGAGGTGTGTTGTTGGGGGTGGGCTTATGAGGGTTATGAGGCCAGCTTCCTCTTGCTAGTGTTTGGCACACGTTCCTGTAGCTGTTGTCCACCTTCTGATGTTGGCCAGGAGGTGATGGATGTCCATCCCCCTCTGCTCCTGCCATTGTTTTCCCTGCCATCATGGAGCTTGCCCTCAAATCCATAAGCCAAAATAATCCCATTCCTCACAAGCTGCTTTTGGTTGGGTTCTTTGTCACAGCAATGAGAAAGCTGACTACAACAGTTTTGGTACCAGAGAGTGGGATCTGTCATAGCTACTAGAACCCTGATTCTGTGGATTTTGGTCTTTTGGAACTGAGTTGCAGGAGGAATGTGGATGGATTTGAAAAGAGACACCTTGCAGTGCTGTAAGTACATCTTCATGGACCATTCTGGTCAGAGTTAAAAGACCTGAATGCAGTAAGTACTCTAAACTGTGGGTTTGGCTTATGAGGGTGAGAAAGAACTGTATTTGCTCTGTGTCAGAAGCAGTTTGTGAGTGGCTTACTGCATTTTGCCTGTGTCCTGAGAACCTGTGCAGGGTTGCTTTGTGTGGAAATGGACTGGTGTGAGCAGATGGAGATGGCATAGAAAGAAGTGAAATTTTTGGGCTGAAACTGCTGCCCATTCAGCAGTAATTGTTTGAGAGAGTACAACCATTGAGGTTGGGCCAGGTGATCTGCATTGGGACAGCAGGAAAATGTGGACATTTGAAATAAGGGGCTTGAAAGCTGAAAGAGGTTTCCTGCTTTTCTTTTTTTTTAATTCTTTAATTTTTTATTGATACTTCCATAATTATAGACCATAAACCATTATGATTCCCTCTCCACCCTCCCCCATATCCCTTCCCCCTCTCAATTAGTCTCTGTTTTGTTTCAGTATCATCATCTTTTCCTCCATTATGTGTAGGTATTATCAGGCGCTGAGAACTAATGAATATCAAGGTCATGTTTTGTCTGGAAGTTTCATTGTAAGCAGTCCTCCCCTTCCTTTGACTCTTACAATCTTTCCTCCATCTCTTCCACAATAGACCCTGAGCCTCGCAAAATGTGATAGAGATGTCCCAGTGCTGAACACTCCATGGTCACCTCTTCTCAGCACTGTGGGGTCTTTTTTATTGTCCACAATAAGTTACCATATTTAATGGGCAAACAATGAGTTGTTATCCCCAGTTCCCCAATGTCCCTCTTCCCCATCCCCACTCAGCTAGATATCCTCCTCCATGGGCAGTCTGGATCAGTCCTTGGGGCAGGGGACCATGGACAGCCTAGTAGTCATCCTGGTTGTCCCGGCCCTAGTGTGTTGTTACTGAGGGGGGGCATGTCTCTGGATATTCTCCCCCACCAAGGCTCTCACAATTTTTCCATCTCCTCTTCCTCTCAGTTCCCTGAGTCGTGGTGGGTGAATATTAGGGCTGTTCTATTGTTGAGATCTTAGGGGTCTCTGTACTACTGTTTTAGGTTGTGTCGAAAATCATTGGTGTCTGTCTCACTGGCTTGTCCTGTATTGTCTGATTGGCTGTGGCTATGGGTCACTTGTTCATTCCATCATTCTCTGCGGGGTTCCATATGGATCCTCCATGGTATGTCTGGGGTGGCTCATCTCTTGCCAGGATGTCGGCTATTGGCCTGCAGTTTATTGGTAGGGTTTGATGAGCCACAGTTCTCTAGCTGCATTCTGAAAGATACAAACAGAATCTCCCTGGGAGAGATCAGAATAGGTTAACTGAGATACACATTTCTTTTTTTTTCAAAGTTGGCTTTGTTCCCCCCTGGATTAACAAGTTTTGAGCCCTCCTGGTACTATGGAGTATAACAAATGCAGAAAGAGAGAGGGTTATTGGATTTGCAACATGGTTTCTGGCCATGGGCAGTATGAAGCAGGTAAATTGGATTGCCTGTGTGGAGGCCCAATGGATCCATGAGGATGAACTGTGGTTTTCAGTGGAGACCAAGTGGAGACCAGGACTATGGGATGGCTGCCAAGGAGAGCTGCTAATGCTGGATGAAGTTTTCTGGGACTGTGAGTAGTTAAGTTGCAAGGGTGGAATTGGAACTCCAAAGACCAGTCACTGGTTATTATGGGACTTGGAGTTATAGAGTTTGATGTTTGCCTTGTCTGTTTAAATCTTATATTGGTTCAATCTGTCTTCACTATGCCCAATGCCATCTTTTACAGTAGGAATGTTCTGTGCCATTGTAGATTTGGTTTTTGGTATTACGGCTCAGTTAAAGATCTTAGATTATGGGAATGTTTGAATATCATTGGAATGGATACAAAACTGTGGGGAATTTTTAAGTTGATCTGAATGCATTGCATTTTTCATCATGTATGATTATTAGTTTGTGGGGGCCAGGGGCAGGCTATGATGGTTTGATCTATGTCCCCACAAATGAATGTGTTCTGAATACTTGATCCCCACCTGATGGCAATTTGGATATTGGAACCTTGTTGGAGTTGTGTTGTTGGGGTCAGGCTTATGGAGTTTATTGCCAGCTTCCCCTTGCCAGTGTTTGGCACACGCTTCTGTTGCTGTTATCTACCTTATGTGGGCCAGGAGGTGATGCCCACCCTCTGCTCTTGCCATCATTTCCCCTGCCATTATGGAGCTTGCCCTCGAGTCCATAAGCCAAAATAAACCCATTCCTCCACAAGCAGCTTTGGTTGGGTTCTTTTCTGCAGCAATGAGAAAGCTGACTACAGTACTACCTATCAAGGAGGGTGCATACCATTGCTAGAAATAATTGTCAAAGTACTGTGCCTTGCATTGTTTAGTCACTATTCCTAACTTTGGTTTTAATTCTCGAGTCACAGTAGTTACAAAATATTTTAAGATACCTCTCATGTCCCTCCTTGGCCTCGTTCTTGTTCATTCTATACACCATTCCCTACTTCCTTTAACATACCACTCCTTTCCCGGAGATACACATATTAACATTTCTATAGGAAATCGATCTACTTGTCTTCTGCATATAGAAAGGCTACTGATTTTCGTGTGTTAATTTTGTATCCTGCCATGTTGCTGAAGGCATTAATCACCTTCAAGAGGTTACTGATACTATTCTTTGGGTCTGATATATAGAGGATCATGTCATCTGCAAAGAGGGATAGTTTAGCATTCCCAATACAAGAAGGACTGCCGTATCAGTCATCCCACTTTTTGAAATAAATGATCTGGGTTCAAACACATATGATCATTTATAACATATTATCAGAGGGATGAAATAATTTTAAATTGAAGATGAAATAATTTTAAATTTAAATTTTGAATTTAATTTTCACTCATTAAAGTGAAAAAACCCTTTAAAAGTTGGGTGTGATAGCTTGGGTCTGTAATTATAATATTGAGGCAGTCTGATCACAAATTCCAGAAAAAGAAAAAAAAAACATGAAATAAAAATAATTTTAGACTGCTGGTATATCTTTTAAATGGCATCATTTACCAATTACTTACCTACTCTTACATAATTGGCTTGGTAATAAATCATTTTATGTTTTCTTTCAACATTATATAATTTCCTGTTCACAAAACACCTAATGCTACCCCGTTTTATTATGTACAAGAAATCTACCACAGTCTTATAATACCTCCCATTTAGGTGTTCATCTCCAAGAGCCTTCCACATTTGATAGGCAGATCCTGGTCCATAATATTTATCTTATCCACACATTTTCTTCTCTTTATTTTGGAGCTGAAGTGACCCTGAGTTCTCAGCTCTGAAACCTTCTCAGATCACACCTGACTAAGAAAATCACACACTTGGCAGGCTCTACATGCTTGATCATGTTCCAGACACTGAGATCAGGACTTCTCATGTGAAATCCTAGCTTCTCATGGTAGCAATCCTAAAAGGAGAGGTGAAGCAAGGAAACAGAACCATGGAGGCTAGACAAGCTCACCTGAGATTCTCAGTAGGAAGGGGCCAAGTCAGGGTTCACTCCATCTGAGGCCATAAGTGAAAAACTCAACCTGCTGAAGGATTCTACAGTTGATGAGCCTAACCAAAATGTTCTGAGTCTGGGGACTTTATGTGGAGACATAATTCTATCTATAATGGACACTTTCCCCTTTTTCCTTGTGTTTTTAACTTCCTTACTTCCCTCTTTCTTCTTTCTTTATTGCCTCTTTACTAGCATATTTAATTGATGTGGGTTTGTATCATCTATCTATCATATCTGTCTATATCTAGCGCCATCATCATTTATTTCTCCTCCTCCCATATCTTTCACGTTTTCTTCAGTTTTACCCTATTTCAATCCAATTCTCCCCTTCCGCGCACTTCTTTCTTTCTATGCCACAATTCAGGAGCTTCTTCCAACTTGGGAAAGCTGTAGTCTATAAAGAAAGGGACTCAGAACTGATATTTAGAAAATTGGGTTCTTACCTCAGTTGTTCCAACTGGGTTTGTAACTCCAGCATGATCTTTCTGGAAGAAATCCACCAGACCACAGGCATTTCTCAGGTTCCTGGCACTGAGGATACAGGAGACTGCAGAGGAACTGCTGTGTTGTGGGCTCAGTCCAGTGTCGACCATTCGATGTCATTTCCTTCATTTTATCTATTTTTTCAGCAACAATTCTGTATGATCGAGTGTTTCATTTCCATTTAACAAAGAAGTCAATGGCCACCAAAGTCCCCTGCCCAGGTTTAGAAAGAGATAATAGGACTGGGAGCCCAACACAGTGTGGCTGTGGTACAGATGTCTATGCTACAGACCAGCAGTATGAATTCCACAGATATGCAGTATAGAAAGAGATTTTCATAAAAAACGGATTCTGTGATCAAATAAATCTGAAGCTAAACAAATCTGGGTTAAGTAAGATTCAATTAGATGACATTGCTAGTGGGCCAAGTCATGATTTGAAACAAAAGACATAACTTTACTTTCTCTGTCTTCTATCCTGCCTTGTTAGTAGATTTCTGGAGAAAATTTGAAATATTTTGTAGCTTAAAAATATACCCATATTTAAGAGCACACAGAGCCCAGAGATATTCATATGAAAGCATATGGATGCTAAGTGACATTGCGAATGTGAATGTCACACATACATATTTCTTCTAAGGATAATTCATAATCAAAAGGCGGGGACATGCTTCTCCCATGACGACAGAGGAGCAGTCCTTTACAACCAGTGGCTGCCTTTTCAGCAATGAACATGTTCCATATAGATTGAAAGGTCATTTCTTATCCCCTTTCTCCAACCATCTTTAATATTTACCAAATAGTGTCGCATTGTTGGAAATGTCACAGGCTCCAGAGAGCAAGGGGTAATTCCACACAGTGATTCATGACGACTTCCTTCATTAAGAAAATTACAACTCATTTATTTGGATGCTAGATCTCTTCTGCTCTCAGAGAATTAGAAAAGTGAGTGATGTTGACCTGTTTCTTCGTGGTAGGTGGCCACCAATTAAAAGGAACAGAGAATACGTCTTAGCTTACAGGATATTACAGGATATATTACAGGATATATTCCCTTTCCATGACCACTAGAAATTTCAGCAGAGAAGTTGTGAGGGTGAAGAGCCACTGTGAGCTGAATTCTCTTTAAACCCTGCAGCCTCACCACATGCAGTCTTTGTTAACTCACTTTTCCCAACCAGTGAGCATTCCAGAAACCTTTCTTCTCCAGTTCCAATCTACCTCTGGCTTCTGCCTGCTTGACTTCCGACACTTGAGTCGAATCTCTTCCTCTCCACTGTCTGGGCCTAATCCTTGCCACCTGCTGATAGTGGGATCATTCTTAGCACTGAAATCATGTTCCTGCTGGTCTCCTTTCTTCCCAAACACCTTTCATTCTTCTAGGCACTAGCTAGGCTAATTTCTGTTATTTGTTTTGTTTCAAATTTATTTATTTATTTATTTATTTATTTATTTATTTATTTATTTATTTATTTAGATTTTTCAAGGTAGGGTCTTGCTCTAGCCCACGCTGACCTGGAATTCACTATGTAGTCTCAGGGTGGCCTTGAACTCATGGCAATCCTCCTACCTCTGCCTCCCGAATGCTGGGATTAAAGTCATGCACCACCACGCCTGGCTCCTATGTATTTATTTTTGATAATTTTATCCATGTATCTATTTATTTGATCGCATGCATCACCACCCTCCATTACCTTCCTTTGTCCCACTCCTCCTCTTCCTGAACACTTCTTTCCATCTAGTCCCCGGAATACTGTGGTGTCTTCTTTTGGTGACTCACTGAGTTTAATTAGCGTTCCTTACATAAGCATGAGTAGGAAGTTATTCCCCAAGCTGAGGTAATTTACTGGTGGTTCTACCACTGGAGAAAATGTCTCCCCCTCTGCTGGCAATCAGAAACTGACAACAGCTCTTGGGGTGTGGTGGGATCTCGGGAGCCCCTCCCCATCCATGACATCATGTCCACTGGCCAATCTTCTTCAAGTTTTGTGCCAGTAACCACAGTTGCTGTGAGTTCATGAGTCCAGCAGCCATACCATATCTGGAAAGCAGCATTCTATAGCTATAGCGTTCCTCCTCCCCACCACTAGCTCTTCCACACAATGCCAGGGCAACATTTCAAAACCATTGTTATAAGGGGCCACATATCTTGCCCAGTGCATTGTGGAGCGGAATTCTTGAATAGTGAAAAAAACATGCTTTGATATTGTAACATCCATAAGTCAAAAAGTTTCGAAATGCTCTATTTCTTTACACATCCTTGTCTCATGCTCACGTCCAGAGCCTGGTCCCTCCTCCGTTTGCGTGTCACTGAGCTTGAAAATAAAGACATCAGAGCCTGATGTTCCTGATTCCTTTTTGTTGTTGTTGTATAAAACTGCAACTTCTTTATTTTGCATTCTTTAATTTGAGCAAAATAAACAACAAAAATCACAGCACACAACACCCAACCTTGCTGTCGCATGAGAAGGGGAAACTCCTGATTCTTATTTCCATTAAAACCGGTAATAGCAGCCATAGCCACAGATGACTGGTCCACACTCTCTCAGCAAGGACTTTCCACCAACATGTCCTAAGTTCTGCTCAAATGGCCTGCGTTGTTACAGGTCTGTTACATGGTCTGCTAACATTGGCCTCAAAATTCTGAGCACCTGTAATCATACTCCTCATTCCCTCCTCTCTCAGCCTGTCTCTCTTCTCCTTCCTTCAGACTTCGTCGTCAATGTCTCTGTTTCAGACAGGAGCTGTTCCATCCTTTCCCAAGTAGCACTGATAACAGTTAAGTTCCAGTGGTAGATTGAAGATGGAGAAAACTTGACACTCCATCAAAATGTTGCAAGTTCCCATCTGCTTTCCCTTGGCCAGGTACTATAGGACTTGTCCAATAGACTATGGCAGAAGGGACACTGCACCAATTTCCAGGACCGGCCATTTATGTGGAATACATATTTGCTGTCCTAATGACAGCTGCTAGGAGGAGGTTGTCACCATGTGCAAAGTATGACATGCTGTGAGGAAGCCCAAACTAGCTACAGTGACGTCGCAGTGAGAGAGGAGTGCCAAATCAGATCACACACCAGAAAGAGGAGCAAAAATGCTTTCAGGTGACACCGGCCTCAGCTACCACCTTTCTGTAACTTTAAATGGAGTTACAGCTGCCCGGATGAGCCCATCCTTGGACTAAGAAGGAACTTTTGTCAGCTAATATATTGTTTGTTGTGCAGTGAGATACTTAGGAAAGTTTCCTTATGGTGTTATTTGATGATATCCTATAACTCTCCCCTCATAGAATGCATATGGTAAACACTAATATCAAATTTTCTTTTTTACTATTTTATTTTTATTCATTTATTTGCAACCAGAGAGAGAAAGACAGACAGAGAGACAAAGAGACAATGGGCATGACAGGGCCTCCAACCTCTGCAAACAAACTCCAGATGCATGTGCCACTTTGTGAATCTGGCTTTACATGGGCACTGGGGATTTGGAACTTGGGTCATTAGATTTTACAGGCAAGTGCCTTAATGGCTGAGCCATCTCTCCTGTCCTCAAATTTTCTTGTTTTGGATTTCCTCTCAGAAGCAGACCTTGAAACAAAATTTTATCATAGTTGATTAGTCAAAACAATACCCATGTATATTTCCCTTTGTCTGCCCAATAGATGTCCCCTTGGAAAGTTGTCACAAAAAAATAAAAAGTGCAGAAGAGTTTGCTGCATTGTGTAGTTTCTATCCTTATCCCAGGAGGTGATCCTAGGGTATACTGGGAGCTAAGCTAGGAGGGTCACCCAGGGACTGGAGAGATCCCATCCTCCCTATCAGGACCTGCAGAGACTGAGCTGAGAGAGCACACCTCACCCTTTCCCACTGCTGGGTATGGAATGCAAGAAAGCTTGATGCTCACACAGCCTGGGCTGAGGGACTCTACTGCAATGGTGACTCCTCTGACAGGTGAGCCTGCACAGCACAAGGCCGAGGTCACAATTCAGGGGCTGAGAAATGGCCCCAGGAAGAGAAACGGGATGCATGTAAGACAAGAAAACTGAGTGCAATCTCTGGGGTGGAAGGAGGGGTTAGAGTCCCTGATGCCCACTAAGCACATAAGACACAGTTGCTGAATGAGGACAGCAATGACAGGCACTGTACTTTGTAAGAATCACACTTGAAAAGATTTGTGCTCCGGAGGTCGAAGTTGCAATCTCAGATGGTGATGCTGTCCTTGGCAAGACATTAGTCCTCTCTGCACTGTGTGACAGAGAGAGGGCTTGGAGTTCATGGTTTCCAGGAGCCCTTCAGCTCTTATATCCTATGGATTACGGCAGGAATACAGATAGCTTCATTAGGCAAAGCGATCATATTCTAAGCTGAAGAAATTAGCCGGATTTTACCAAGAAATGGAATGAGTATTTTAACAAGAAAGTGTAATTAATAGAATCATGAAAATTACATTGTGCGCCTCTGTCCTTTTAAAAAGTAAGGTTAATTATTGCATAAATCAGCCTACATATCCACAATGGAGTTATTTAGCAACCATTAAAACCAAGTTTATAAAGAGGGTTTTGTAAACGTAGGCCTATATCACTACTGCTGCTCCTGCTGCTACTTATGCAGAAAATGTGTGTGATAATGGTCACTCTTTGAGAAAATAGAAGGAAAGAGTTGAGCTATCATTTAGGGTGGTGGGTTAATGAGTGATTTTTAGAGTTAAACTTCCAAATTGTGTACCATAAGCATGTGATATTAATCCACTCAGAATTATGTACCAAATGAGGTATATAAATGTGGTAAGAAAATGGATCAGGGAAGTATAGCAGGCTTATCTGACCTTATCACTTCCCCACATGGAAGTTAAAAGTGTGAGAAGACGAGCTGGGGAGATGGCTCAGTAGGTCAAATCACTTGCTGTCTAAGCATGAGGACCCGAGTACAGATCCTTGGGGCCCATGTAAAGCCAGTACTCATACAATCCAAGTGCCCCACAGCAAGACGGAAGCTGGAGACAGCAATCCTCAGAAGCCTGTAGGCCAGCTAGTCTGGGAATGCAGCAGTGAACAAGAGACCCTGTCTCAGACAAGGTGAAGATGAAAACCAACACCCAAGGGACCCTCTGACCACCCCCTACACACACACCGATGCACCCACACACATACACACATCACAAACATAAAAAGATAAAAACGTGTAATGAGATGGATAAAAACGTGATGTAATTTTAGATGCTTATTCAGGCATCATCTTTGGACATTTGTCTCTTCCATTTCTATATCTGTAAAATGGGAATGCCAATTCTGACTTCACTTTATAATGGGTGTACACATCACTGATCAGAATAACAATAGCACCAGTTTATTTAAAGACCATTAAGATTTTATGAAGGATAATGAAACTGAAACAGGAAACTGATGCTTGCTACTAAAAAGAGTTTCAGGGATGGAAATGATTGCTTTGGCTTTAATCTGCCAAAGTTTATCAGCTGCTTGTGGGCAAAGAGGTGGAAGCTATAATCTCTGAAGCTCATATTCTATGGGAGATTATATGGATGGTCCAAGGGCTTGGATTTAAGCTTAGAGGGGCAGTGACGAGAGCAGTGAGGTGAGCACCATTTTGAAGACATCCTAAGAGCAAAGTAACACGTATGACCCTCTGGACAATATGGTGGACTTGTTATGGCTTCAATGTGAAACACCCCATAGGCTGCTGGTGGTGCTGTTTTGGGAGGTTGTGGAACTTGGAGTGGAGGTGTGTGTTGTGGTTCATGGTGTCACCCTCATCCCTGTCTGGTGTCTGATTCCTGTTGTGCTGAGATGTGCTGAGGTGAGTAGTAACATGCTTCTGCTGTCATGAAGTTACCTACGTGATGAGCTTTGCCCCCTAAAATGGTGAGCCAAAATAAATCCTTTTGTTCAGTTGCTTCTTGTCAGATATTTGTTCATAAAATAAGAGAAGTAACTAATACAGGCCAAATTGTGTTCTCCCCTCTGCTTAGTCTTGTTATCATGTGAACTGTATTCTCATGAGCTCATCTAAATCTGATGACCTCCCATAGCCTACCTCCAAATACCAGCACATGGACTGTTTGTGATTTGCAGTCAGTTAACAGAGTTTTATAATTTAACCAAGTTGAAAGCCAATGGAGGACAGACTTTGATTCTGCAAGAAGCATCAGGTTGCAAACATACAGCCATCGCTTGGTGTCTAGAGGAGATGGATGTGTGAGAGTGGGTGCCTTGGATAGTTTGCATATGAACCTGTGGGGTGAGCACCCACCTTCTCTAAGATCTGGTTTAGACTGAACCCCAGTCCTCGGTATGAACCGGCGGAGGCATAAGGCACAGTCCTCACATGGCAGCAATGAGCTGGTGGCAGGGGGTCCTATAGAGATGATCACAGGCATCTCTTCTATGTTCTCTTACAATGTAATGCTGATCCCTGTAGCTAGAAATGGGACTGATCCTGTTCTTTCTGGAGTCCCTGGGTCCGTCTGCATGAACTCCAAAGGTAGATTAGCAAAATTGCATAAACAGGTTATACCTGCTACTCTTTTCTGGAATACATTCTTTTGTAGACAACTTCTAAAATGTCCAGGAGCTGGCACCTGTGCATAAGGAGACTACATAGACGTGAAGAGCAGTGCCTGGCTTCCTCTGGTCATGTCTGCCCAGACTAGACACCAGAGAGGAGGAGAGTTCTGGAGCCTTCAAGATGATTCAGTCCTACGCACTGCTTGACTATGAACTCAGGAGACCTTGAGCTGATGCGTAAAGTGACTCTTGCTTTCCTGACCTGCAGAATCTGTGAGAAATAACCAACAAAGATGGTGGTTAAAGCAAAGGGTTTTGGATGATTTGTTTCACAATAGACAACCAATAAGATTTCAACAACAGGGAAAGCTAACTAATGGAATACATCAGCAGGTTTCTGCACGGGCAAGTGGGGTGATGGTTCTAGCCAGGGGTCTTGGTTTACTCCAGCTACCCCCTCACCTTTGATGCTTTAAAGAAGATGACTTACCATGTATACTGTGCTCTTCGTTTCATTTTGTTCTATGTGAACACATTTTTCTAACCTCATCATTAATAATGGCCAAGTAGAAAATTATCAGTGGAATGAGAGCCAGATCTTTAATTAGTTACTGTGAATGTAGACTTGAGGTGAGGACCTACTAAAGCAAAAAGATGCATTTATTTTACATTTGCCTCTGATATTTGTCCTACCGCAGATTCACAAGGCATAAACTTTCGTAAGACATTGTAATAATATCAATGAAGGAAGTGGACATAGATGGGTGCTTGCTTATTAGCAAATGTTGGAATTAAAAAGTTTCCACTTCTTTGCATTAACTGTTGTTAGTTTATTTATCAAACTAGGTATTTGGTACAATGTAGAAATTAATTTTCTATTTCACCTGTACTTCTTTTTCACCCACAATAACATATCCAATTGTTAAGGGTGTAGGAAATTGAATTGCTTCTGTCTGAACAGAATAGTCTAAGACAAATATCAAGAACCGAGTCTATCAAAAACAAATGCCTGTGTTCTAGATGAGAAAGTATGTAAAATACCTGATAAAATAGACATGAGGTCTCCATCCTCAGGAAACTAACTGTGCAATTGAAGAGATAACCATTCCACTGAGTCAGTAAAACAATCAGAGCTGTTGTGCTGTTCATGTAAAATAACCACATTCATTTATGACTGGTTGAAGACTTCACTAGAAACTCAATGCTGAGGAAATCCACTTTGACTGTATCTTGGGTATATGCACCCCAACAAAATGGGTGTTCACTCTATCGTGTACACTAGTTGCTGTAACTTCAAAACTAGAATGACACAAAAAGACTCTTCCACAATGGTATGGTTTATAAACCATGGCCCACTTATTTGCTTGAATAATGGACAGTAATACCTCAAAATGATGTGGTGCTGGAGACTAAAGCACTTGCTTTCAAAGCCTAGTACCCTGGGTTCTATTTCCCAGTACCCACAGATGCACAAAGAATCAGGAGTTTGTTTGCAGAGGCAGGAAGCCCTGGTGTGCCCCTCCTCTGTTTCTCTCTCTCTCTCTCTCTCTCTCTCTCTCTCTCTCTCTCTCTCTCTCTCTCTCTCTCTCTCTCTCTCTCCAAATAAAATATAATAATAAAAAATAATCTGAATAATCTGGAACAACATTTGACTCAAACCAATGTACTATTTTAGTAGCACTGTATGCAATATGATTCTATTTATATAATGCCAAAATGAAGAACACTGGCTGGTGCTATTAGAACTGCAGTGGTTACTGTGGTCAAGGTAACAGCTTCATCAAACCACCATGGGTCTG
>PVHP010019637.1:0-31606 GCA_004024765.1 Zapus hudsonius
CACTAAATGTTGTAACTCATTATGGACAATAAATTAAAAAAAAAAAAAGAGGGCTGAAGAGATGGCTTAGCGGTTAAGGCATTTGTCTGCAATGCAGAAGGACCCGAGTTCGATCCCCCAGTGCCCATATAAAGCCAGATGCATAAGAGGGCGTATGTGTCTGCAGTTCGTGCTGTGCCCATTCTCTCTCTCTCTCTAATAAAATATATTTTAAAAAAAAAGAAAAAAAAAAGAAAAAAAAAAGAAAAAAAATTTATTTGCAAGCAGAGAGAGAAAGAGAGAGAGAGAGAGAGAGAGAGAGAGAGAGAGGAGAGAGAGAAGGGGCATGTCAGGGCCTTCAGCCACTGCAGATGAACTCCAGATGCATCTGTCACTGTGCATGCATCTAGCTTTACATGAGTACCAGGGAATCAAACCTGGATTAGGCTTTACAGGCAAATGTCTTGATCACTAAGCCATCTCTCCTTTTGTGTTTTTTTTCAAGGTAGGGCCCTCCTCAGTGGGCTTGCTGGATTAGTCCATGGGACAGGGGGTTATGGATTTTATGAGAGGTAGCCAGTTTTTTGTTTCTTCTTTGTATGTTGTTGCGGAGGGGTTGAAAGTACTGGAATACTCAGTTGGCAGAGTGCCTGTCTAGCATGCACGGAGCCGTGGGCTCTGCCCCACACTGCACTGAACCACAGGTGCTGGCACGTGGGAGGTGGAGAAAGGAGATGGGGAGCTCCAGGCCAACATGGGGTTCATAAAGCTCTGCCATCACCACCACACCACCACTAGTGTATCTCCAGTCTAGGTAGGTACATATCTTTAGATACAGCTACTGGGGAGGCTGAGACAAGAGGATTGCTTCAGTCCAGGAGTTCGAAGCCAGCTTAGGCAACACACTGAGACCCTGTCTCTAAGAAATATTAAAGTAGTCTGTTTTCTTTCCCACCTCCTCTTTTCTTTTTAGTTTTTAAGACAGGGTTTTACTTTCCAATATAGTTCACACTAGCCTCAAAATCCTTATATAGGGCTTGTGGATACAGCTTGTAGAGTGCTTGTTCCACATGCATGAAACCCTGGGTTAGATCCTCAGTACTGAACAAACCACAGGTGGTGGTATATACCTGCAATTCTACCACTTGGGATATGGAGGCAGGAAGATCAGAAGTTCAAGGTTACCTTCAGCTACACAATGAGTTCAAGACCAGCCTGAGATACATGAGGCCCTGTCTAAAAAAAAAAAAAAAAAAAGCTATGTAGCCCAGGCTGGCTCAACTCATAATTCTTAATTCAACTTTCTTAATGCTTGGATTACAGACATGTGCCACCATTACCAGTTTAGCTTATTCCCTTTTTCACCATTTTCTACTTTCTGGTCACTTTTCTTGTTTGCAATATATAAAAACTGATCAGTGATTATACCCTACCTCTCAACATATCTGGACTTGACTTGTTTTAAGATGGCTAAGTATACCATTATTTCTTTGTCTGTCTTGACTTCTAGTCCCTCTTTATATAATTTTGTTTTTGACAGTCTGAGGAGTATGCTAGAGAAGAAAACAAAACTAGAACAGAAGATTCATATTTGGGGGAGTGATATGTAATTTTCTACAAGAATCAAGTCTACTTTAGAAACACATGGGCTGGGGAGGTGACTCAGTGGTTAAAGGTGCTTGCTTGACAACCCAAGTTCAATTCTTTAGCAGCCAGGCAAAGCCAGACTCAAGGCGGCACATGTACCTGATGTTCTGGGCACTAAGCATAGCTAAAGGTAATCTTGAACTTCGGATCCTCCTGTCTATCTCCCAAGTGGTGGGATTATAGGTGTATATGACCACCCCTGGTTTGTGCAGTACTGAAGATCCAACCCAGGATTTCATACATGTTAGGCAAGCACTCAACAAATATCTTCTCTAAGTCTGTGACTTGTCTTTTAATTTAGTTTATGGTATCATCAACTGTATAGTGAATTATCCTTTTCTTTTGTCTTTTTAAGAGTCCATAAAGACATTTATATACTCCCATTAGGTCAGAGAAACCCTGGAGTTTATTTTGTGTACTGTATGTGGTAAGGATCTAATTTATTACATCTGACATATTTATTACAGTCTCTTTTTCCCACTGATTGCAACCCTCTGTCCTTTCATGAGTCTCTGTATGTCTGGACTCTCTATTATACTGAAGTTGGTAAGACTGTCTCTGCTTAACCCAGTTTTTAAAAAAATATTTTATTTATTCATTTTCAAGGAGAGAGAGAGAGAGAGAGAGAGAGAGAGAGAGAGAGAGAGAGAGAGAGCACACCCCAGGACCACCACCTTGTGGGTCTGGCATATGTGGGTACTGGGGAATTGAACCCGTGGCCTTAGGCACTGGAGGCAAGTGTCTTAACCACTGAGCCATCTCTCCAGCCCTTAACCCAGTTTTATTTCTTTTTTTAAAGATATTTTATTTATTTATGACAGAGAGAGAGAGAGAGAGAGAGAGAGAGAGAGAGAGAGGCAGACAGAGACAGAGAATGGGCACACCAAGGCCTACAGCCACTGCAAATGAACTCCAGACACATGCGACCTCTTGTGCATCTGTCTTTATATGGGCACTGGGGAATCGAACTCCGGTTCTTCTGCGTTGCAGGCAAACGCCTTAACCACTAAGCCCTAAGCCATCTCTTCAGCCCAACCCAGTTTTATGTCTAAAGCTTTGCTTAGTACCTTCATTTTTCATCAAGATTGTATTGATGCTTCTAAGATAAACTTAGCATCCATTCATCAAATTCCATGCTGAGAATTTAAAGGCAATTCACTGAATTTACTGATTGCTTTGGAAAGATTTACCATCTGTTTTGAGGTAGGGTCTCGCTCTAGCCCAGGCTGATCTGGAACTTATTTTGTAGTCCAGATTTGCCTCAAACTCATGGTGAGTCCCTACTTCAGCCTCCAGAGTGCTGCTGGGATTGAAAGTGTGCACCACCATGTTTGGCTTTTGATTCATGAAAATCTTTATTTATATCCTTTTGCTTTCCTTCTTTCCTTCCCTCCCTACTTTCTTTTGTTTCAGTCTAGCCCAGGCTAACCTGGAACTCACTGTGTAGCCCCAAGAAGGCCTTGAACTCACAACAATCCTCCTACCTCCATCTACCAGTGCTGGGACTAAAAGCATGAGCCACCATACCTTGCTTGTTTTACTTTTCAATTACAATTTATAATTTTTAAAGTTTTGGGCACTGAAAATATAGTTTGAAATGATATTTTCTCACGATTACTGGTAGGATAAAAACACTGGCATTAAATTTGTTTCTTATTCTTTCATATAAATATTTAGCTGAACTTCTCTATTTGTCAAGTTCCCTATAGATCTACTTTCTTTTCATATGTATGTATATATGTATGTATCTGTGTGTATGTATGTATATGTATATGTGTATATGTGTGTATGTGTGTATGAGTGTGTGTGTATGTATGTATGTATGTATGTATGTATGTATGTGTGTGTGTGTATGTATTTGTGTATGTGTGTATGTGGGGGCCAGAGGTTGATGTTAGGTGCCTTTCTCAGTTGTTCTTCATCTTGTTTTTTTTTTTGAGACAGTGTCTCTTTGAACCTACATCTCACCAGTTCAGCCTAGTAGGCTAGGTAGCCAGTGAGCCCTAGGGACCAGACTCTCTCCACCTCCTTGATGCTGATTATCCCA
Source organism: Zapus hudsonius (assembly GCA_004024765.1). Taxonomy (NCBI): domain Eukaryota; kingdom Metazoa; phylum Chordata; class Mammalia; order Rodentia; family Dipodidae; genus Zapus; species Zapus hudsonius. The sequence continues at coordinate 3,674 of PVHP010019637.1, forward strand.
CCTGGCATTAAAAAAAAAACATTTTATTTATTTTCAAAGAGAGGGGGAGAAAAAGAAGGAAAGAAGGGGTGTGCCAGGGCCTCCAGCTGCTACAAACTGCAGATGCATGTGCCACTCTGCATTGGCTTCACATGGGTACTGGGGAATTGAACTCAGGCCTTTAGGTTTTGCAAGCGTGCTCCTAAACCACTGCACCATCTTTACAGACCCCCGCCTGGAATTTTTACATGAACCTGACCTCAATCCTTGCTCATTGAAATTAACTGTAGACCACATTCCTTAACTTCAGCTTGTAAAATGACCGAATCAGCCTATGTACATGCTACTGCACTCTTGATTTAGCACTTAATCACATACTGCTTGCAGCATGTGACTCAACTTTTCAGGTGGGTGTCTTGATACCCCAAAGTAACTTGTATCTTTTACTTTTTGCATTTCTTACAGCACTTAGAATAGCTGTCCTAAGTATGTTCAGTGAAAGAGGAAAGGTGAAAACCATTCAGCACTTCTTACTCCTGGGTTCTCTGTCTGAAAGTGAATCTCGAGTGGGGCTTGATTACGTATGCCTGTAATCTCAGCACTGGAGAAGCTGAGGCAGGATTAAGAGTATGAGGTAAGTTTGGTCATGATAGTGAGACCCTGACTTAAAATGAAACCACCCTCCCCAAAACAAACAAACCCCCAAACCAAAGCAACAAACAAATAAAAAATAAAGCAACACAAAACAAAAATTCACAACCACCACAATAACTAAAGGATGGCAAGCTACCTAAAACAAGTAGTTTATCTTCAACTAATGCCTTTAACCACGGATCCATCTCTCCAGCCCCCCTTGTCCCTTAATTCTTGAGTTCTTTGTTTATTCCATCCTAGTATTTGTTTGTTTGTGTTTTTTTTTGAGGTAGGGTCTCACTCTAGCTCAGGCTGACCTGGAATTCACTACAGGCTGGCCTCCAACTCACAGTGATCCTTCTACCTCTCCCTCCTGAGAGCCAGGACTAAAAGCGGGCACCATGCCAGGCTCCATCCTAGTATTTAAAAAAATTTCCCCTTCTTTGTTAAATTTCCTCATTTCATGTCTCCTTCCTTGTTCCCCTTTTCATCGTCTTTCTCTTTTTACATGGAATAGTACATATTTATATCATTTCTTATGCTTACTGAATGTAATTTTATAAAGCTAATATTCACTAAGTTCTACAGTATACAAGCACTGCTAAGAGAATTATCTATCTTATATGCTTACTGAATGTAATTTTATAAAGCTAATATTCACTAAGTTCTACAGTATACAAGCACTGCTAAGAGAATTATCTATCTTATTTAACGTAGATCTACCTATGTGCTAAAGGGATTATCTGATTGTTCTTATGAGAGACTTTAAAAAACAAATAGTTTGATTAAAACAAACCACTTCAGTTTAGAATGAGGACGTGAAATTGGAGTCTCCTCTTCCAACCATTATGCAATCCTCCCCCTGCCTTGAGGGTGCTGAGGACTGCGCCCAGGGCCTGAGCATGCTGTTCAGTATGCACTGAGCTGCATTCTGCCATTCTAATAGAATTTAGCTCCTAATTTATCTTCTGTCCTGAATTAGTACAGCTCCAGCTCTTTAAATACTTTTCTTAAAACCCAAAGAGACATCTGTATAGTTAAAAAGAAACATATGGATTAATAACAAAAAGCAACAATCTATAGCCCCAATCCCACTTCTTACAAGTAGCATCTTTAATCATTTGCTTTGAAGTTCTTGGTGACTATATCCATGCCTACTGGTTACACAATCTTAAATATTTTTGTCACTGGATCATTTCTTTCCTGCCATGCGAGAGCTTACTTCACTGATGACTCCCAGGCCCTCCATCTTGTTCCCTTTCTTCTACTCTAGCATAATAATATCATTAGATAGCAATCTCACCAACTTTAAATTTTCAATTATTTATTTTTAAGCAGACAGAAATAGAAGGATAGAAGAGAAACAGAGAGAATGGGCATGCCAGGGCCTCCAGCCACTGCAAATGGACTCTAGATGCATGCACCACTGTGTGCATCTGGCTTTATGTGGGTCTTGGGGAATTGAACTCGGCTCATGAGGCTTTGCAGGCCTTACTGCTGAGCCATCTCCCCAGCACCAGTCTCTCACCAACTTCAAACAACGTAAGCTTTATTTTGTTCTAACAAACAGCATCTCTTGGGGCTTTACCCTCTCTGTACTTTCTCCTCTTCTCTTAATCTAATAAAGTCTAAATCTTCAAAAAACAAAACCATCATCTCTCATTGTTCTACATTATAAATTAAGCTGTTTCTCCTTATTAATTTAGTAATTACTTATGTTCAATCTGAAAGTAGTTTGATCTTAAAAAACAAAAATTATTTTTTCTTTAAGTTGCAGGTTTCAAAGTACTTTGCTATGAGCCAGTGTTCTTCAACTGATAAAAGGGTTCTTTATTCCCGTCACAGCAGACATAGGCTGGTTCTTTGAGGCTTTCACAGAGATTGGGAGTGGATTCCACATTGGATGGTCTTACTGCAGACTGCTATAGGAGAGCACTCACCTGCTGCTGTCCCTGCAACCGCTGCTGTAGCTGAAGTCGAAGTTGGTTAGGTGCGGCTGGAGGTCTGTTCAGGGTCTGTCGGGGCTGCATGCCCATGCCAGGTGGAAATGCGCCTCGGGGAGGTGTGACTTGAACGGGCACAGGCCCCAGGGCAGGCTTCTGCCTGACCATGCTTTGGAAAGGGCTAGGGAGAGTGGAAGTCGGAGAAGGTGACGAGTATGGCTGGGAATAGAGGGTGGGTCTTTCTTCCATCATCAGAGGCGGTGTTGCTTGCTGTGCTGGAAACCTCTCTGATAAAACATCTAATCCACCCCCCTGTAAGAAAGGAAGCCAAAGTATTTTATAAACAAATTTCTGCCAATAAGTGAGATGCATTGCTATATAAATTCCAATCTGACAGCAAGTTATCTGTAGGAAGTGTTATCATAATATATTCCTTCTGGATTCCTGCTCTCCAGAACTTTATCACCCAAAGGAGTCTCTTGTGTTAATTTGCTTCTGAAATGGAATAGATTAACTGAGCTGTTTTAAATCTCAGCTAAGAGATTAAAATATGGTTTAAAAATGTCCCAAATCATAAAATGAACTATAAGTTTGAAAAGAACTTTACTGCAAAGTCTAACACTCAACAAACTATATTTAATAGGTTATCATGAGAAGCAGAGCCCTTTTTAGGAAGCATTTAGGCATGTTCAATTTTAAAGTTCAAAAACTTCACAATTTTACCTTATATAAGAAAATGTACAGATGATATATATATACATATATATATATATATATATATATATGATAGAAAAGTCATGGCTTTTAAATGTTTTATCACTCACTGTCAGAAACATGATTTAAATTGTCATGTGTATGTAACTGAGAGTTTCATAAAACACAAGTTTCTGATTTTATGGGTTAGGCCCACTGTTTTTTTATTTTTATTTTTTATTTTTTTGAGGTAGGGTCTCATTCTAGCCGAGGGTGACCTGGAATTCACTATAGTCTCAGGCTGACCTTGAACGAGTGGTGATACTTCTGCCTCTGCCTCCCAAGTGCTGGGATTAAGAGCATGCACCCACATGCCTGGTTCCCTCTGGTGTCTTGTATTCTACACTCATCTGTTTAAAAATTGCTAGTCCTGATGTACTACACTTATTATCACCCCATAATGTGAAAAGCAAACCAGGAAGTCAGAAAGCCATGGAATATGTATGGTAAAGACAAGTATAAATGAAGACTAGAGTCCTAAAATAACAAGTCATGACATAAATTTGGATTCTATTCCAGACTCACTTGCTTTGCTCCACAGGGAAAAGCTAAGACTTTCTAATTCAAACTTTTAAAATTATCATATACTTATTATTTTAAAAGGCCACTGGTTATTATATATTTTGATAGCTTTCATACAGGCTGATTATAAAACAGCTAAAACAGTGAAAAAATATTGAAAAATCTTGCTTAAAAATCACTATCTAGACAGGGTTTGTGGCTCATGGTTGTAATCCCAACACTTGGGAGGCAGAGGTAGGAGGATCTCTGTGAGTTACAGGTCAGCCTGGACTAGAATGAGACCCTACCTCAAAAAAAAAAAAAAACAAACAAAAAAACCAGAAAAACAACCACTTTCTAGTTTTTCAGGACTACATTATTTAAATAATGTCAAATGCAATAAATACCTGAACAAGTTTGTCAATTCCCAGAGCTCTATCCAGCTCAGCGAGCTCAGTTTCATCTTTGCCACTGAGGAAAGACACCAGCTGTTCCAGAAGAGCTTTCTCATCATTTCTGCCTTCTGCTGTTGTTGGTGGACAGAGAAGCTCATCTAACTGTGAACTAATACACTGGCTATGGAGCAAAAGATAAGAAAAGGTAGGATGAAAATGATTTAAGAATGCAAATACACATATATGCACAAATGCAAACATATATGCACTAATTTTGTTCTAGAAAATTTTCTATTAGGATGAATTGAAAAGCATTCTGATGCTCTAAGCTTAATATGCAAAAATTAAAAGAAGACTTAGTATGCAACTAGAATAGTTATTTGCATTCTTTTGTCAACCACTGAATGTGTGTTAGCTTATAGAAATACTTTGAAAAACATGAACCAAATATAGTTAGGAAAGGGAGAATTTATTTTTTTAGAATTCTTATTAAAAGTAAAAAAAACCCTAACTATTCTTGTTTACAGAGTAAGGGTTCTAAACTATGTTATATGCCTGTTATATTTCCATTTGGTTTTGATTTCTTCACAATTTAGTTTCTTAGCTATGCTATGATTTAATGGTATACTATTGACTATTACATTTATGAAGCTTAGAAATATTATGTGTATGTCTAAAAAGTGTTGCTGAATGAAAAAACAGTAAAAAACAATTATTTAACCTATTGTCAGATTTATTTTACTTATTCCATTATATGAATGACACTATTGATAATTGAATTATAATCAAAACAGTATATATTGCTTTACTGAACTTTCAATGATGAACAAATTATACTGATAACATAATATACAAAAGAAATTAAACTGAAAAAATGAAATATGCTAGCAGTTAAGCAGCAAAACACATGGCTCATTGGTTCATACAGAAAATATGTAGTCTAATCCAAACTGATATCAAGTGATGCACGAAACTTAGAACTATGTACAAAAAATATTAATTCCAGTAACAACATAATGAAGGAATTCTTCCTCTGGGAAGATAAAAGAGAAAAACATTCCAAACTACATGCTATGACTGCATAGACTACATACTATATAGTCTTACTTTGGCTGCAATGCTGTGAAATATAGACGCCTATGTGAATGACAAAATTAAATTAAAACAGAACAGAGCACTGAATAGATGTATGAGAAATACTAGACAAAATAATCACACAGCTAAAAGCTGAGGAGCAACATGTTTGGTAAAGTGAGGCCAGTTAATCTGCAGGGCTCAGGAGTATTATGGTAATAAGCAGAGTAAGAGATGAAAAACAGTATTTGTACATGCTGTTTTTTAGTGATTATGTGTATACTATTATGGTGGTCATATGGCAATGAATGCTTCATCTGCTTGGTTCAGCGTCCTCCCTCACATTCTTTTTAATTAGACATTTACGTTAATTTCTAGCTCAAAAAACACTTGTGCAGACTGGAATGGGAAAGTAGTTCTTGGCCGACACCTGAGAAAATACAAAAGGAAGAACTTACTCTTCTGCTTTGTTCTGACTGACAGTCGTCACAGTATTATTTGCCCATGGAATCTGATCGCCTGTTCCTGGCTGTCCAAACTGGTTATCAATTGCTTCTAATTCTAATTCAGGCAATCCTGATTGAAGAAGAAAAACGTTCATTGTCACAGAAGAAGATAAACTATTATTTACAGAAGTAATTCATATTTAGCAGAGTGAGATTTGTCCCTATGAAATATTACTTCTGGCCTGGCATGGTGGACACCTTTGATGCCAGTACTTGGGAGGCAGGAGATCGCTATGATTTTAAGGTCAGCCTGGGACTACAGAGTAAGTTCTATGTCAGACTGAATTAGACTGAGATTCTACCTCAATAAAACAAAACAAAGAAAATAAGGGGCTGGAGAGATGGTTCGGAGGTTAAGGCACTTGCCTGCAAACCTAATGACCTAGGTTCTATTCCCCAGTACCCATGTAAAGCCAGATGGACAAAGTGGCACATGCATCTGGAGTTTGTTTGCAGCAGCTGAAGCATGCCCATTCTCTTTCTCTCTCTGCTTGCAAATAAGTAAATAAAATATTAGAAAATATTACTTCAATGATATAAAGGTGCCTTATTCAGAAACTTAATCCAGTACGTTTCCACATACTGACTAGCTATCCGAAAGCTGGAAAGAGCTATAGCCTTTTGGGAGACAGAAGTCATCAATGGTGTAAAACAGCGGTAGACCCTGTAATCCTTAAGACTGGCCAGCCAGACCAAATGTACCAAATGGTGCAATAAAGGCATGCCTGTTATAGGGGAAACCAACTGCTCTCTGATTGGACTGGAGGCCTACTCCATGCCCGATTCCCAAAACCTAGTCAAAGGCCTATAGCTAGGGAGGTCATGAACCCTAAGGGAGTAACAACTATTGTTACTGGCTAAATGGTTATATTATGACCACCAAATAATCATCTAAACAATTAGGTTTATGCCTGTATATTATTACTCTTTTGTTTAGAGAAGTTTCTCTTTGCAGATGGTATCACACCCTCCAAGGCTCGGGGGCCATTGCAGAAGAGGTGGCAGAAAGAATGTAAGAGCCAAAGGAAGGGGAGGACCACTTACAATGTTGTCTTCCAGATATAAAGTGACCTTGATATTTATGACCTCATAATGTCTAACACTTCCTACACAAGACCTGCATAATAGGAGGAAAAATAGAAGACAGGGGCTGGAAAGATGGCTTAGCGGTTAAGGTGTTTGCCTACAAAGCAGAAGGACCCCCAAGATCGATTGATTCCCCAGTGCCCACATAAGCCAGATGCACAAGGAGGTGTGCATGTGTCTGGAGTTCATTCTCAGTGGCTGGAGGTCCTGGAGCACCCATTCTCTCTCTCTCTCTCTCTCTCCATTCTCTCTCTCTCTCTCTCTCTCTCTCTTTCTCTCAAATAAATACTTACAAAAGAAGACAGACTAATTAGAAAGAATTGGAAAGAAAAGGGATTCCATGGAGGGTGGATTTGGGAAAAAGAAAATGTGGGGTGGTGGGAGGGAATTATCATGGTTTATTGTCTATACTTATGGAAGGTGTCAATAAAAAAGGCAGTGAGAGTGAGTTTTTTTTTTGTTTGTTTTTTGCTTTTTGAGGCAGGGTCTCACTCTATCCCAAGCTGGCCTGGAACTCACTCTGTCACCTAGGCTGGTCTTGAATTATGGCACTCCTACTTTAGCCTCCCAAGCACTAGGATTAAAAGTGGCATGCACCACCATGCTGGGTTTATGTGGTGGTGGGGATGGAACCCAGGGCTTTCCTACATGGTAAGCACTCTACTGAGTTACATTTCCAGCCAGTATTACACTTCTGATCAAGCTTGGTTATAAATAATGACAAGTTGCTAAGAGTCAATCAACTCTCAAAGACAAAGATTTGGGGACATTCAAAAGGACACTGCAGATATTTTGAAGGTTCAGACAGTCAAGAAAACTGGTATGAGCAACACACTGAGTGACCGGGCTACTTATCAAGACCCTGTCTCAAAGCAACAATAGTACAAAGCAAACACACACAAACCAATCCAGTGAACAAAACGAGTGAGGCAACAAAAGGAAACACGGGAAATCTGCTGAAAGGAGGTTAAGAGAGGCAGAATGACAGAAGCCTGGAATTATGAAGAAGTTCTGAAGAGGAATCCTAACTCCAGAAACAGGGGAGAGAGTTTTCCAAAATGGGTTTCCCAGAACAATACTAGAGTAACCCCAAACTTACAGGTCACTGAAGCAATGAACAGGCCCTGGGCGATTGCTGGGATAATTAAAGAACAATGAACAGCTGCCACCAGACCTCTGCTCCCAGTGCAGCTGACTCTGGCATTTGCCCATAGGATCAAAATGGTAAATTTGTGACTCAAGAGTGAAATTCTGTCCAGGAAGAATCCTATTAAAGTGTGTGCCAGGGCTGTCACAAGGGATTTCCCTATCACCAAGCACCAAGATCTCTCAACAACAGAGAAATGGGGCTTCTATGGTCAGAAGCTACACTAACTGCTAGGGAAAAGGGCTTCCTTACCTAAAGAAGCATGCCAGCACCAGGCATGGCAGCCCATGCCTTTAATCCAGGCAGAGGTAGGAGGATCATTGTGAATTCAAGGACAGCCTGGGACTACAGAGTGAGTTCCAGGTCAGCCTGAGCTAGAGTGAGACCCTGCCTCAAGCCCTTACCCCCAAAAGAGTTATCAATGAAACGTATGCATTTATTCTTGCTAGTCTTAATTTTGTAGTCCTTGCTATTTTTATCTTATTTGAGAGATAGAATGAGGCAAAGAGTTAGAGAGAAAGGAGAGAGAGAGAGAGAGAGAGAGAGAGAGAGAGAGAGAGAGAGAGAGAGAGAGAGAGAGAGAGAATGAATATGCACACCAGGGCCTCTAGCCACTGCAAAGGAACTCCAGATGCATGTGTCACATTGTACACCTGGCTTTACATGGATACTGGGGAATTAAACCCAGGTCATTAGGCTTTGCTGGCAAGTGCTTTAACCACTGAGAAATCTCTCCAGCCCACTGTTTTTTGTTATTCTCTTGTATTAACTATTATTAAAGTATAGTTTATTTTTTTCCTGTTTACTCATGTCATCACTTTTCTTTCTCTTCAGTCTGAAGGATTCCTTCAAATATTTTCTGGAGAGCTAGCTTAGTGGACATATATTGCTTTAACCTGTTTTTATCTTGGAAAGTTCTTTTTCCTTCAATCATGATGGATAGCTTTGCTGGATACTCAGTTGGCAGTTGTCTTTCAGAACTTGCAATACCTCACTCCAAGCCCTTTGGCTTTTAAAGTCTGTGTTGAGTAACTGCTGTTATCCTGATGGGCTTGCCTTTATAGGTGACTAAATGCTTCTCAATGTTTTCAATGTATTTTCTTTGGTCTGTGTGTTTTTAATAGCTGAGTTTCTTTTCTTGTCATGTCTGTTTGGTGTTCTAACTGCCTCCTGTATCTATACTGCATCTCTTTCCCTATTTGGGGAAATCTTCTTTTATGATTTTGTTGAAAATATTTACTATGTCTTCAGAGTGAAATTTTTCTTTTACTGTACCCCGAATTCTTAAGTTTGATCTATGCATAGTGTGCTAAATGTCTTGAAATTCCTACTCACATCTATTAGTTTGTCTTTATCTTTGTTGGAATGTTCTAGATCTGTCACTTGTCTTCTAGCTCAGATGTTCTGTCTTCTCCTGGATCCATCCATTCTATTGGTGAGACTTTCTACAGGGTTTTTAAAAAGTTTATTTGATTTACTATATTTTTCTTTTCTAGTATATCTTGCTGGGATTTCTTTAGTACTTCCACTTCCTTACTTATAACTTGTATCCATTTCCTTATTTTGTGAAGTTAATTTCCTATGTTTTCTTTCAGGAATTTGTTTTCTTCTTTGATTCCTTTGATATCTTTGAACATATTTATAATCATTCTTTTGAATTCTCTGACATTGCATCTAAATCAGCCTCACTAGAGGTCATTTCTGTTGGATTTAAATTTTTTTTGAGGAATTATATGAATGGTGATTGCCAATATAAGTTAAAAATACAGGGGCTAGAGAGATGGATCACCAGTTAATATGCTTGCCTGCAAAGCCTGATGACCCACGGTTTGATATCCTAGTAAAGCCAGATACACAAAGTGGTGCATGCATCTGGAGTTTGTTTTGCAGCTGCTAGAGGCCGTGGCATGCCCATTTATTTTCTTTATCTTTAAAATAACTGCCCCTCCTAGTAATTTGTCTTCCCTGCTTTCTTTTCTTTTTCTCTTCTCTCTTTTCCCCTCCCTTCCTCCCTCCCTTGTGGTCTTTTGCCTGGAACTTTTCTCAGCTTTATCATCCCACATTTCCCTTAACTTGGAGACAGAGTTTTGTTGTGTAGTCCTAGCTGGACTGAAACTCACTATTGTAGACCAGGTTGGCCTTGATCTTGTAGCAAATCTCCTGCTTCTGTCTGATAATTTTTCTTGTATTTTGGATATCTAAATCCCAAGACATCTTTCTGTTCTTTTTCCTTCCCCTATTATTCATGGATAATATATTTACCTTTTCAATTTTTAAAATCCACACACTGATGCAGCACTTCCCATTACATTTCACTGTACAATCTGTTCCTTTTGTTCTCTCTTTGAAGCTACAGAAATATCTTAGTTTATACTCTCATATTCATTATCTTCTTGGCCAGTCAGAAACTCTGGAGAAAACTCCTCTAGTCTTTCCCATTTGACAGTGAAGGGAAAAAGGACTCTAAGTCAATCAATATGCAGACTGTTTTATTTCTTTTTAGCACATCTTACTCTATCCCCAATTGTGCCAGATATGTTAGCCCGGAGCCTTTGTAGTTCAATTAGAAAATATTTTGATCATTTTAAAAAATTTTATATTATTTATTTTGGTTTTTCAGTCAGGATCTCATGTGAGGCTGTCTCAAACTCACTTTGTAGCCAAGGCTGACCATGAACTCTGGATCCTCCTGCCTCCAACTCCTGAATGCTGGGATTACAGCACAGGCTATGGTGCCAGTTTTGATCACTTCATGGAATTTTCACTTTGCAGATAACCATAATAAAGCTCTTCTTAACCCTCCCCCAGTGTTCTGCTAGCTGAAATGTAAAATGTAAGTGATAACTCAAGATGACTCTTTGCAGCTCCCTGAAAATCTTGGTAAATTTTCAGGAATTGGACCATGACAGCTAAAAGCTCCAGCAAGAATGAAATAAACCAAGATCCAAACCTGACTCTCTTAGAAGACAGATGAGACCAAGGCTAGGAACCCAGATCCATTCTGAGCGTTAACTGACTAGTTTCAGGTCAATTATGATTACTGGTTTTCCAGTTTTGAACTTTGATATGAAAAAAAGACTGATGGTCCATCATCATGAATTTGAAGTATTATGTTCCAATGTCTTAATTAGGAGAAAGCTAAGCTAGGTTAGAACAATAGTGACATATTTTAACACAATGGTCTGCTAAATATTACTCCATGGAAAACTCATTCTCTAAGATAAATATATTACTTGAGAAAAGTGAATCCCAAATCAAGAAGTCTAAGAAATGCTGGGTTAAAGAAATCTGAACTGGCTTATTTAATGCAGGTCCTCTCAGAACCTTTAACAGGCATATAAAACTCATAGAACACACAGCATTTGTTCAGGGTATGTAGCACAGAATATTTTCTCAATACTATATTTACTCAATACTGTATTTCTTTCTTTTTTTCTTATTTTTTTTGAGGTAGGGTCTTGCTCTAGCCCAGGCTGACCTGGAATTCACTATGTAGTCTCAGGCTGGCCTCCAACTCATGGCAATCCTCCTATCTCTGCCTCCAGAGTGCTGGGATTAAAGACATGTGCTACCACACTAGGCATTAATACTGTATTCCTATATGTTATTATGAGGTACTTTGAGGAAGAATTCACCTTACCATCAATTACGAAAGGGCTGAGGTTATACTACATTTTACAACATGCAAGACGAGCAGATAATCTGGAATCCCAGCACTTGGAAGGTGGAGGCACAATAAACAGCGTTCCAGGTTATTCTCAGCTACAAAGTGAATTCAGGCCACCCAGGGATACATGAAATCCCATTTCCAAATGAAAAGAAAGCATGATGAGTTAAGTTCATACGTCCACACACAGCAACATAACTGATCAAACAAGACCCTACCTCACAAAAAATACAGTAGTATAGTAAGTTAATGAAAAGATGTTTCATTATTAATTAAAGGAAGGTTTGTGTAATAACGCTGAGACCAAGTGCTAACCCACATTACCACTAAACATTTAAAATGCAGTGTTGTCCCCCAGCACATACTATTCAGCCTGGAAGTGGGTCTGGCAGTGGTGGTCTGAAGTGAAGCTGGCAGGATCTCCGACTTGATGTTTATGCCAGTGGCTGCCCCATCCAGCCTGTCCGTCTCACACAAGCCTGGCAACTGTGCCGCCTTCTCTAGCGTGGGCAGTAACTGATCAAACTGGTCTAGGTCAGCTGAAAACTAAGAAGAATCAAAGTTAAAGGAGATATAGCTCCCACTTTCACCTGAAAGAACGGAGACAAACAGCAGTTCCTTTAAGCTCTATGATACACCACAAGATACAGTATACATATATTATTTTTAATATAGCATGCTATGAAGTTGAAATATAGGAAAATGACTGGAAATGGTCAAAGAGTGCTGTGGGTGTTATGACAGCACTGTTGGTGGTATCAGGTTTTCTCAAAAAAATTTTTTAAAAAGAAAAATCTAGGGCTGGAGAGATGGATCAGTGGTTAAGGCACTTGCCTCCAGTGCCTAAGGCCCTGGGTTCAATTCCCCAGACCCACATAAGCCAGACCCCAAAGGTGGTGGCCCTGGTGCGCTCTCTCTCTCTCTCTCTCTCTCTCTCTCTCTCTCTCTCTTTCTGCTTGAAAACAAATAAAATATAAAAATAAAAATATTAAGAAAAGAAAAATCTACTTTTTTGTTTTGTTTTGTTTTTTTGAGGTAGGGTCTCGCTCTAGTCCAGGCTGACCTGGAATTCACTGTGTAGTCTCAGGCTGGCCTTGAACTCAGGGCAATCCTCCTACCTCTGCCTCCCGAGTGCTGGGATTAAAGGCGTGCGCCACCAAGCCCGGCTCAAGAAAAATCTACTTTTGACCACTTAAATGGAATAAGAAAAAATTGTTAATTGTCTTCCTTTAAGTTTACATTATACTTTTTTTTAATAATTTAAAAAGTCTGGGAAATTTAAAAGCTTTAAAGATCTCAGAAAAGTCATTTTATGTTTAAAAATTTACTGATTTAACAAATATATCTTCTAGAGTAGATACAGAGTCTCTGTCTAAGGTTATTTAGAAAACAAAGTTGACCTTTATTTTATAGTATTATATTCAATGTTTACTCTGAAATAATTAATTAGCATAAATGTCTATTTGTTTGGGTTACTGGACTGAATTTTTATTTGCAGATTATATAAATAAAATTATATAAATGTATTTTTTTTAAAGATAGGTCTCACTGTAGCCCAGGTTGACCTGGAATTCACTATGTAGTCTCAAAGTGGCCTTGAACTCATGGTGCTTCTCCTACCTCTGCCTCTGAGTGCTGGGACTAAAGGTGTACATCTCACCTTGTAAAGGTATTTTTAAATGTCTAAATTCCTTTAAAATTACATTACTACAGTTTAGACATATTGTCACATGGAGCAGTAGTTCCTTCATTCTCACTGCTGAGTGATATCCCATTGTATGAACACATCACAGTATAATTAGCCATTCTTCTGTGATAAAGTATTAAGCTGTTTCCAATTTTGGACTAATACAAGTAAGCTTTTTCTTTCATTATTATATTTGATTTTATTGTAATGAGCAAACATTTTTGAGCATGTCTTTTGTTGAACACATGTAAGAGCTTTAACCATAAATTAAGATTAACAAATTCAACTATGTTGAAATAAAGAATTTTATTTCATAACAAACCAAAAACAAAACAAAGTAATGCCAACAACAAGCCCATCAAACCATTACCATTCCAAAAATGTAATACCACAGCATAGGGAACGTCTCTGTATAAATAACCAATAAAAGACTCATCCAAAATATATAGGGATCACTTATAAAAGTCAATAAAGCAAAGGATTTATTTATTTATTTATTTAAAGGCAGGAGAGCCGGGCACAAGCCTTTAATCCCAGCCCTTGGGAGGCAGAGGAAAGAGGATTGGTGTGTTTGAGACCAGCCTGGGCTAGAATGGGACACTACTACTATGGGACACAAAAAGTGTGTGGGGGAGGCAACTAGGCATTTATAAAATAAAATATATAAATGAACATTTATTAGAGGAATGCAAATTAAAACCATGAGTTACTATCACATATACATCAGAATGCTAAATTCAAGAGACAAAAGAAAGCATTAGTAACAACACAGCTTACAAGGAATTCTCATAGACTAGAAAAACTGCATCGCCTTACTAATGAGGGTATGCATAGCAGAATGTGTTCACATGGGCAGCATGCACATCATCTGATAGTGAATTCCAGGCTAATACTCTTAAAGCTAATTTTACGGAGAAAGTTGTTGTTGTTGCTGTTTTGGTTTTGTTTTTGAGGTAAGGTCTCACTCTAGCTCAGGCTGGCCTCAAACTCACAGTGATCCTTCTACCTCTGCCTCTCAAGTGCTGGGACTAAAGGTGTGTGCCACCACGCCAGACTAAAAAGAGTTTTAATATATTTATTTAAAGCTGTCTTTCTGCTTTAAAAGATATTAGTTTTGTTTTATCAAGAAGCATGAGCCGGGCGTGGGAGGCAGAGGATTGCCGTGAGTTCAAGGCCACCCTGAGACTACATAGTGAATTCCAGGTCAGCCTGGGCTAGAGTGAGACCCTACCTCGATAAACCAAAAAATAAAATAATAAATAAATAAAAATAAATAAAATGCAGATTCCTATGGCTGGAGAGATTGCTCAGTGGTTAAGGTGCTTTCTTTCAATGCCTAAAGACCTGAGTTCAATTCATTAAGTACCCTCGCCTCAAAGCCAGATGCACAAAGTAGCACATGCATCTGAAGTTCATTTGTAGTGGCTAAAGGCTCTGGCACACCCATTTTCTCTGTCTGTTCTCTCTACTTCTCTCTGCTTACAAATAAATAAAAATATTTTAAAAATGCATAGTCCTAGTTTCTACCCTAGGTATGTGGAGTCAGGAGGAGGAAAGGACAGGAAAGGTAGTTTCGAAAAATGTCCAAAAATTTCTGAATTTATAGAAAGAAAAAAACATTTTGAGAGAATTTTATGACTTTTTTCAGCCACTGATACAAATCTTTTAGTAAGTGTGAAAAGACAAAGTGTAAACCTATGGTCTACGGTTAGAGTAGACTATGTGAAGTAGAAATATGGAATGATCATTCCATGAGACAAGGAGTTACCTACCTGGCTCTGGGACTCCAGCTTAACTTCCTCAGGAGCAGGTTTGGTCACTGGGGTCGGGTTTGTGCTACAAGGATCCATTTGTTCTTTCTTTTCCACTTTCACCTTCACATCATCTAGGCTCAGGTTGGGAGTGGATCTTAAATCTTTCTCGTCTTTGTCTAGCAGGTAACGCAGGAGCTGATGGTCTTTTGATTCTTTTTTCTTTGAAGCATCCAGTTCTAGTTTGATACTGGAGTTCCCTTGGGCTTGTCCTGTCACTGACACAGAAGTAGAAGCACTGTCCTTCTTATCAGGTTCAACAGACAGTGTGGTAATATCAGAGGGGCTACCCTCTTGTAAAAGCCGGTGCAGAATTTTGTGGCGCTCGGTCAGGGAGCTGTGAGAGGAGGGGCAAGTACCCCCTGACGCGTTAGTAGAGGCAGAGCTGGAAGTGCCCGTGCAAGACAGTACTTCTTTGCAGCTCGTGTCTATATCCGCATGCCGTAACTGTTGCTCTGCGGTCGTTGTCAATAGCTGCACTAGTTTATGACTGGTCTGAGAGTACTTACTGTCTCCATCTGAGAGTCTGTCATTGCTATGCAGAAGCCCTGAATCCAGAGGTTTGCCATCACTCGTGCTGCTGTCAGAGTGAATCATTTCGTTTAGAATGGATGTAATCTCCTTGTTGTCTTTGGACTCAGCTTTTGCTGGCTGTATATTTAGTCTGTTAGGTGAATTTTGTGAGCCCATCTGCCTGAGGACTGGAGAACTGGCAGAGAAGCCAACAGAGTTACTGGGTCCTTCATTCATACCTTGTAATGATGTTACTGGGATGTTTGGATAGGATCGGTTATTATTATTATTACAGGCACTACTCACAATGCCAACTGGGGAGCTTAATGTTGGAATATTTGGAGGAAATGAATTGCTTGGCATCCTGGCCCTTGTTGCCAAGCCAGATGTAACCTGTCTCCTTGGAGACATGAACTGTGCTAGGGAAATTCCTGTATCTTCCATAGGAGAATTACTGAGGTTTAAAGAGGGATTACTGCTCTGGGATCCTGCCTGTCCCTGGTTTAAGGCAACATTGGCTACAATCTGATTTCCAGGTGAGCATCCAAAACTCCCTTGGGCATTCGAGTTGCTATGACTGCTGTTGCTGTGAAGGTCTGAACTCTGCTGGCGGTGTGCTCTGGCAACAGCCATGCTGTTGCTAGATGGTGGCAATGGAGATGAACGGGCCATTCCATGAGCTGGAGAGATACTAGGATTGATGGAGGGGTTTAGTCGGGGAATTGACATTCCAGAATTAGTGTCATCTTGAGGAGAAAGCCCACTGTGTGCCCTAAGGGGAGGAGGAAAATGACATTATTATTCAATCATCTGCATTTTTAGTAATTTTTATGATGCTATTTTAAGGAAGACAATTAACCTCATTAATGTTTCACACTATCAGTTTAAGGAAAGCCAGTGGACTGCCAGCACTACTGTGAAGACCAGAACCACCTCCAAGGAAACAGTGCTTATGGACTCTTGAACTTGGTAACAGTTTCAGTTATATGAATAAGAAATCTTTTCTAGTGTTGGAGAAAATGCAATAGATATACTATTATTTAAACTTTTTCCTAAACTTAATGCAAATGATATTGCAATAATAGTTTTGGCTGAAAAAGAAACCTCTCATGTCTTTGTTTATAAAGCATCTCATTCATGACTCCTCCATTATAGCTTTTAAGTATTTCAACTCCAAAGAGGAAGACTGGGTAAGGAAAATACTGTGTCACTGATGTAGAAATTAAAAAGGGTGATATGTAGACGTAGTAGATGTTTTGAAAGAGAAATTACAATATGAAAAAAAAGAACTGTGCTAATTCCACTCACAATAAATTTTTTTTACTAAAACTAGAAAAAGCAACACTGAATTAAAGTTTTAACTGAGCTCTTTACTCAAATTCATAATTATGACAACAGATTTGTGACTGGCATTACCATGTTCCAATAAGCAAAACATCAGATGAAGAAAAGATGAAGTGAGAGAAATGTCTGTTTTTAATGCTAAAATTTAAGCAGTTGTTAAGTGTAGGGTTTAAATAAATCACAGGATAACAGAATAATTTCATAAATTTACTATGTATATTAGTAAAAAAACAAGAGAGGGGAACAAATTAGAAGCAACAATATTCAAAGATCTAAAGTTGATAGTTTATAATGATTAAGGCTTCTGTGAGAAACTGTCAACTCAAGAGCCATAAACTTTGTCCTAATAAAAATAGAATGCCTTTAAAATAACAATGCTACAAACTGTGAAATCTCTTCTAGGACTTTAAGTTGTAAATTTTTACACACCTTTCTTTTTTACCTCCTAAAATACATATTTTTCAGCTTTATCTTTCCTGTCTGCCTTTACAAACAATGAAAGAACTTGACAACAAAGCTCTCAAACCCAATCTGGATCTATTAATTATATTCTCATCATGCTATTCTTATGCCTGACTTCCATTTTCTCTCCAAATAAGTAGTACCTGTCGATGATATGAATTCCCATGATGAAAGGTTGCATGTCTGGACTTTGAGGGTAGCAAAGTTTACACTTGGTGTGGGCGCTAAGCATTGTCCCATCATTCAATATGAATCTATAGGATGGGCTGGAGGCAGTGCCACGAGTCATCACTGTTTCAAACAAAAGAGAAACCTAGTTAAAATTCTGACACTTGAACGCTGGGCAAAGGAGAGTTACCAGGCCTTATTTCTACCAAGAACCTCATTAAAAACGCCCTCCCAATTGTGCCTGCTCAAACTCAGATAGTTCAGAAAAAAACAGAGAAGGGGAAAAATGATTCCAGTTGAAACATACCACTTGATGACAGGTTTTAACTTAGTCCTATTTGGATGGGTGCCTCCTGACATAAACTAGAATTATGACAAAACCCCAAACTTAAAATATCCCTATAATGGGGCAATTATTCACATTTATTGTTTCTGTTAACAATACCAAGAGGTACTTTTCTCTCCTTTTCTTTTAACAATTTTGTTTCACTTTCTTTTGCTAATTTAAAAAAAATAACTTTATTGAGAAATCTTTTAAATAACCATAAAATTCACCATGGGAACCTTAAAATATCTACTATGGCTTATAAAAGCATCAATACTTGCTGGGAGTGGTGACGCAAACCTTTAATCCCAGCAATAGGGAGGCAGAGGTAAGAGGATCACTCTGAATTCAATGTCACCCTGTGAATCCAGGTCAGCCTGGGCTAGAGCAAGACCCTACCTTGGAAAACCAAAACCAAAATCAAAAATTAAAAAAAAAAAAACAGCACATCAACACTCTTCTGGTTTGTTATGCTGCATAAGTTCGTAGGACTATATCAAAACTTGTAAAAAAAAATTGACATTTGGGAAACAATTTAATATAAGTACCATATTTTAAGTTTTGAAGTTAGTTTGAATGATAGTACTTGGAACAAAATTAAACTATGATTTACAGAGACCCACTCTTTGAAATGAAGAAAAAGTAATTTTTCTTCAGTGCTGATATAACCCAGAGCCTCATATATGTCAGGAAGATATTTTCTACCATTGAATCATAATCCTCCAGTCCTTAAAACTTGAATTAATTAGAACACAAGACTCTTTAACTAAAATTCTGGTGCAAGACTGATTTAATGTAAAGTAACTTTAACCTATGCCAGTAATATTATGAAGTAATATCTAGCAGTAGAGCCTAGTACACAGTAGGGTTTGAATGAATATTTCCTACACAACCACCAAAGAAAAATAAATATCTTCCAAGATATGAATGTACTGAATCACACACACAGCCAATTCTTAAACATCATGATAGCTACAAGTGTATATAATTTAGGTGTATATAATTACCACTGATATTTTGAATTAAGGGGAAGGTAGAGAAATTCTAGAAATTTGGGTGCATAGGCATTTATTATACACACAAAAATCTCCTCTTAATTGGGTTCAGGTGTGAAATTCCACTTTGATCCCAGGTTTTGTCTTTGATCTAGATTTTGCCATGTATTTAGCAAGTATTTTGATCACTGACTTCTGAGTGCTGAGAAAGGTGCTTGACCATTTCTAAACATTTTAGATCAAATAACAGGAAGTATATAACTGAAGGGGTATCACTAACACACTAGAAATGGGCCCCCAAACTTTAAAATGGCAACTGTTTTTGTTTTGCTTTGTTTCTTCCTAGAGGGGGTTCAACTTAAACTACAAAATGAAATAATATTAGATTTCCTGGTCATAGCAGTTGTAGAAGTACAGCTGTTGAGGAATGTGATCCCTTCAAACTGGACTTAGCACACATCAGATGTGTGGTAGTGTAGTAGGTATGGGTCAAAGTTTGCAGAGATTATTTTTTTGTACTTCCCTAGGTATAACATAATTTCTAAAAATTGAATTAGGTAAAGAAAAAAGTTGTTCCTAGATTTTTTTAAACTCCTAGATGTTCTAAGATTTCTTTTTTAAAAAAATATTTATTTATTTTCAAGCAGAGAGATACAGAGAGAGAATGAGAGAGAGAGAGAGAGAGAGAGAGAGAGAGAGAGAGAGAGAGAGAGAGTGCACCAGGGCCACTACCTTGTGGGTCTGGCTTATGTGGGTCCTGGGGAATTGAACCGGGGGCCTTAGCCGCTAAGCCATCTCTCCAGCCCCTAAGATTTCTATTACTAATTAGTGAACTCCATTTCATCAAAATTTCTACAAAAAAGGGTAATTTTTTTTTCTACAAAAGGCAAGTAAACTCTTACTTTAAATGTGTCCAACAAAGTTTAACATAAAAAGATTTTCAGCTAATTCTGTTATGTGGATCATGGAATTACTATATTAAATAAGCCTGCAACCAACATTCTGGTTAATCATTAATATGGACATTCATACAGCCACACTTTCAAAGTTCTTGACATCAAAAATTCCTATCAACCCTGCTGTGACCCCTCTCCCAACTCTGTGTGTAATGCTTTGTTTTGAGATGCATTCTTGCTCTGGAGCCCAGATGCAACTTCTGCTTTATTTTGTGATTATTAAGTTAGGTAACAAAAAGATGAGCAAAGGATAAATTCCTAAAAATAAAACATTTGAAATTCTATCACTCAGAGGCAAATATTATTATAGTAATCTAGAATTGGATAGACAGACATTTGAGAGAATATATGATGTATAATAGACATTTCAAAAATAAGAAATTATGATTTATAATGTAGTAATAAGTAGGTAAACAAAACTTCCATAAACTACTTCATAGGTTATATATGTATACACATAGACAGATATTTTAGTATATCCTATGACTACTTTAAAAATATTTTTTATTTATTTGAGAGAGAAGACAAAAGAGGCAGAGAGGGGAGAGAGAGGGAGAGAGGCAGAGAGAAGGAGAGAGAGAGAGAATGGGCATGCCAGAGCCTCCTGCCATCACAAATGAATTCCAGATGCATCTGGCTTTATGTGGTACTGGGGAATCGAACCTGGGTTGTCAGGCTTCAAAAGTAAGCACCTTTAACCACAGAGCCATCTCTCCATCCCAGTGAATACTCTTTTGCTGTTTGTGCATGTGTATGTGGAGGCCAAAGGACAATCTCCAATGTCATTCCTCAGGCACCAGCCACCTTTTTTCTTTTAACTTTTAAATATTTTTTGTTGATAACTTCCATAATTATACACCATTAACATTATGATTCCCTCCCCCTCCTTTCTCTCCCATATTTCTTCCCCCTCTCAATTAGTCTCTGTTTTGTTTCGGTGTCATTATCTTTTCCTCCTATTTTGTGTAGGTATTACCAGGCACTGTGAGGTCATGAATATCAAGGCTGTTTTGTGTCTGGAAGTTTGCATTGTAAGCAGTCCTACCCTTCCTTTGGCCATCCACCTTTTTTGAGACAGGAACTTTCAGTGGCCTGGAGCTCACCAATTAGGTTATATGAGCTAGCCAGCAAGCCCCAGGAATTTGCCTGCTTCTGCCTCCTCAGTGCTGGGATTAAAGCACAATGCCACCATGCCCAGCTTTAAACATGTAGGTTCTGGGAACCATGCTCAGGTCCTCATGCTTGCAAGGTAAGCACTTCACCAACAGAGCTACCTCTCCAGCCCCTATGTATCCTTCTGTTACTATTGATGGATGTACCATAGGAAAAAGTACTCTGTAAAAATAACTTTGAGTAACAAAGTTTACTCTAGGACTTCATGAAAACTTAAAATATCTTAAATATACCTCAAGAATCCCCAAAAGTGTGAGCTTAAAGCATTTACCAAACTCAAGCACAAAACTTTCCTAGTTACAGCATTAGTATTCTGTGAAACCTAGCTTTATATTTTCCAAACTTCTCTGTAAGGAAACACCTCTCATTTAGTAGTGTGGGGTGAGGCCAACAAGTATGGCTTAACAATTACCCTCATGCATCTCTCTTTTCAGGGACTTTGGGAAGCATACTAATCCATCTCTTTCTTTAAAATAGTAGTTCTGAAATAAACAGAATCTAGATACCTTTTCCAAAATATCTCCACTTTAATGGACTGTCATCTAGTTTCAACAGTTCCTCAAGAGATCTTAATGCCCATCTCCCCAAGCTTCAATGAACAAGACAAAACAAAAAAATGACTTTGATCTAGTCCATAAAAGTGTTCCCACATACTCTTTGACTGAAATGTGTTTTCACATTTAATTCTGGGAAATAAAATAATAAACATCATCCTTTCAAAGCACTTCATGAGATAAGAATGGTGGTCCATATCCATAATCCTAGCATTTGGGAGGCAGAAACAGGAAGATTGGTAGTTCAAGGTCATCTCAACCATATAGCAAGCTGTAGGTCAGTCTGAAGTATATGTCCCAACAAACAAACAAGGACAAAGCACCTGCCTAGCCCGAGTTTCTTGTGAAGCCCTAGGTTCAATCCCAAGCAATGGAAAAAAAGCAACAAAAAACAAAACAAAAAAAACAAAAAAGGGCACTTCAGAAATTGGCAGATAGCTTAAAAGAAACAATGCATATTAGGATCTTTTACCACCTGAAGCCTTCAAACAGTAAGATACAGGAAAAAAAGATGACAGATGGAGGTCAGATTTTTCTAAGTATCAGTCACTGTAAAGTTTTTCAATCATGGCTAGAGAGGAATAATTAGTCTCACTCTTTTTTCTCCCAAATTTAAATTTAAGTTGACAAATAAAATTTCATGTATTTTTCTTATACTACAATATGATGCCTTGAAAAACATAATCATTGTGGGTTTTTAAATCTAGCTAGTTAACATATGCTATATCACAATGATCACTTTTATGATAAGGACACTGAACATCCACTCCCAGCATTCCTTGAGAATCTATCACCATTAGCTGTAGTCATCACTGTGCACAACATATTCCTTATATTTACTCTTCCTAACTGTAATCATCTGAGCAATAGCACCTGGACAGCCAATTCCACCTCTGCCTCTCATAGTCACCATTCTACTCTTGTTTCTGTGAAATCAACTATTTTGGATTCTATATATGAGATCATATGCTAATTGCTTTTTGTGCCTGGCTTATTTCACTTAACCCACTAATCATCAGGTTTATTCATGTTGTAAAAGATAACAGGATTTCCTTCTCTGTACAGATGAATAGGATTCTATTGTATGTATATACGGTGGCATATATGTATGACATATGTATACATGTTTGCCCTACAGAAAAGCTCTTAAGTTGATCATACCTTGGCTACTATGAATAACAATGCAACAAACAACAGAGCATGGCTATCACTCCAGCATACTGATTTCATTTCCTTTGGTTTTATTCACAGAAGAGATTGCTGGACCACCTAGACCTAGTTTCAATGTTTTAAAATGTTTAAAACTTTTTTATTTTGGATATTTTGAAGAACCCCATACTTTCTCCATGACTACACTAATTTATTCACACTCCCACCCACAGCATACAGAGGTTTTCCTTTTCACCCTTCCTTGCCAACAGTCTTTTGTCTTTCTGATAACAGCCATTCTAACAGGAGTGTTTGGGTGGTTTGACTATAAAATGTCTCCCACAGTCTCAAGTGTTTGAATATTTACTATCCAGCTGGTGGCACTGTTCTGGAAGGTTGTGGACCCTTTAGAAAGCAAACATTGGTGGACGAAATGCTTCAAGGGATGGTAGGCTTTGAGGTGATAGCTAGACTCCATGTCCTGGTTTCTCATGTCCTCCTTGCTGATGTGACAATGTATTGTTGGCTTTCTGCTCCTGCCAGGACAGGCTCTATTCTTTGGAACTGTATGTTGAAATAAACTCTTTCCTTCACTAAGTTGCTTCTGGTCTGGTACTTTGTCCCAGTAATGAGAGGTAACTGACAAAATATCTCACTGCCTTCCAGCTGTCTCTAAGTAAAAGAGGCAGCAAAGAAACTACAAATGTGAATTATAACTCTTTTCATTCTTGACAGGTGGATGTTCTTAAATTTAAGCCTAACCTCTGAGGCCCCTGTCTGAGATTTTTAATTGGGTATTTTAAAAAGGTGATTTACATGTATTTCATTGCCTACATTATCTCTTACCAGGCTAGATTTCTGAATATAAAATATTAGAAAAAGCATGTATTCTATCCATGAAGCTATTTACTAAGTTGTCTTAAATTTCCAAAACACTAGAATTACAATCATATGAATTCTGGCCATTGTAATTTTGAGAAAAAGTGAAGTTGTCTAGGAACAATAAAGGAGATGACACTAAAAAATGCCCAATGAAGAAAAGGTGTTAGCTTATACTTATATTTCTTGACATTCCCCCCTAAATTGTTTGATTTTATATGCCAATGACTAGCAATTAGACTTTAATTTTTGTGTGTGGGGAGCATGCACATGTCATAGCATGCGTGTGGAGGCTAAAGGAAAACTTTTAGGGTTGGTTCTTGATTTCACCTTGTTTAAGACAGGACCTCTTATTCACTGTTTCATTCATTAGGTTAGCTGCTCTGTGAGCTTCTAGGAAATTCTCCTGAATTGCTTTCCATCTCACCCTATGTGGTTGTTGCAGAAGCCCACCACAGCTTCCAGATTTTACATAGGGTCTGGGTATCTGAACCCAAGTACTCGCTTGCAGGACAAGTACCTTACATACTAACCCACCTCCTCAGCCCCCAATTAGCTTATTTCTAAGATATTACTAATGGCTTAGAAACATATACCTTAAACTATGGCTCAATGGCATCTGAGGGGAGTCTAATCATTTGGACACTAATACAATATTCTGGACCTGCTTTCCTCGGTTAAAATGTATACAGATTATAGGCAAATAAAATTAAATTTTCTAAGCAAATCCCTGGACGGCTCCCCTAATAAAACTAAGGCAAAAATCAAAGAGACACATAATACTACTTGACACTTTAAACAGTAAGTGGAGGCTGTGCTCTGAGTCTCACACCTATGTAACAGTCATGTGTCATTCTGGTCCAGGAAGTTGAAAGTTTATAACTACTAGATACAATCAGTTACTTATTATGATGGTTTCCAAACATGGCTACACTTTGTGACTCCTTGGGTAACTTTAAGAAAAAAATTACAGATTCTTTTAAAAAAGATTTTGTTATTCATTTGCAAGCAAAGGGAGAAAGAGAGAATGGGTGCACCAGGGCTTCTTGCCACTGCAAAGAAACTCCAGATGTATGTACCACCTTGTGCGTCTGGCTTTATGTGGGTCTGGGAAATTGAACCTGGGTCGTGAGCTTTACAAGAAAGCACCTTTAAATGCTGAGCAACCTCACCAACCCCCTAAAATATAGATTCTTGAGTCTATGTAGTTAAACGTAAACTTGGGGGCTGGCATAAGTTTAGTAAGGCATCCACTGAAGAACCACTACTCTGTAGAAAGCTGTCCTGAGATTTATATAGATCGCTTCCATAAAAAAGGGGGGGCTGGAGAGATGGCTCAGTGATTAAGGGGTTTGTCTGTAAAACCTAACAACCAACCAGAGTTTGATTCCCCTGTACTCATGTAAAGCCAGATGCACAAAGTGGTAAATTCATCTAGAGTCTGCAGTAGCTAGAAGCCCTGGTATACCCATTCTCTCTATATATAGCTGGGTATGGTGACTCACACCTTTGATCCCAGAGGTAGAAGGACTGCTATGAATTTGAGGCCATCCTGAGACTACATAGCGAATTCCAGGTCAGTCTGGGCTAGAGTGAGACTCTACCTTAGAACACCCCCCCAAAAAAAAAAATCAAGGTTCTTCTTCCATATTCTATAAGAAAGCAATTGACCTACAATGTAATGAATGGCATATCATCAGTAAACTAAGGAAACAATATTATGGGGGAAAAGTTAAGATTAAAAAGGATGACAGAATAATGAAAAAAAAATATTTTAGAACTAGCCAGAGAAAGAGGCTATCAAATTAGATGTTAAGAGAATTAATTAAAGTGGAAAAGGAGTATTATCATAATTATATGGTAATATTTTTGAAGCAAATAAAAATCCCTTAATTCTGAATCTCTGTGAACTTTCTGGCCTTGATTTACAAATATTAGCCACCTCTCCTATATGTTTAATTCCTTAAGGATAGTAACATATAAATCATTACTTCATCTCTGATGTCATCCATAAAATTTCCAGGTCAGATTGTCTTTTTTCTTCTTAGTTATAACTCAATTATAGTTAAGACCACAATGCTTTTTAGAGCTGTTTTATGTTCTCCTAATATAACATTAAACTCTTGAAGTCAAAACCCTATTTCTTAGTCATCACTGTATCCCTGGCACCTTAGATACATGGTGTTCTATGCATGTAAGGAATTTGACACGTCTGTTGAATGAATGAATGAATGAATGAGTGACCACCACATGACATCCTGTTTTTTAGAATGTGCATTCTGGGTTTCAGGATCTAATCATGAGTTACTTTGCTTACCCATCTCTTCCTTTCCTAAAAATGATTATTACAAAAATTGCAATTTGGAGAAAATACTTGTGAAGCCATAAGTTTTAAACAAGCTATTCAATATTATCAAAGGAAAAGGTTAATAAATATAATTGAGAGAAATTTTACCTTCTTGAAATAGTTGTCTGGCATATGATGGCTCTCTGCCCTGAGGTTGGAAAAAAGCATAGATGCATTTCCTCACTAAATCTTCCCAGCCAGTTCTTCCAGCAGCTCTCAGGGAACTAGTATCAATAGAGATGATTTTACCTACACAAGAAATTAAGGTTTACATTCATTATAGACTCTTGCTAGAAATCATCCATATCTCAAAACTATCAATGGCATCTAAGGAATGTTCTCTTTCCAAGTACTCAGTAGACAAAAGCACCAAAAAGGAGCATTCATTTTATGACATATGGTAATGAAGTATATTAAAACCATGATAAAGATGCATTAGTTTATCCTATCCTAAAATTCAGTTCTAGTTGAGAATTCAAATAACCTGAAGCTGCTGAGACGAATGCAGTTCAAACTCCTCTGGCCTGTTCTTTGACTCTGCTCTCTGTATCTTGGTGACTGGCTGTTTCACTACTATTTCATTTAGTTATTTGCTAATGACTAAGTGAAGAGAATATGAGAAAGGAAACAAGCCTTTCCCTTTCTATCCCCAGCTGGGCTATGTAGGCCATATTGCACTTAAGAATAAATAAAGACTGGAGGCAAAAAAAAAAAAAAAGTTCAGATTTGCTTGGCATCACACACACTGAAAACAGGCAGTTTAACACCTATTGTTGTCATACTTGACCAAAGTTCCTAAGTGGCTATGAGAGAATTCTGATAAATTATTTCTCAGTTAATCAGAGGCCAAGGAATCAACAATATGGTGCCTCAGATCTATGTTGTTATATACATGCACGAGGCCCTGGGTTCAATCCCCAGCAGTTCCCTTCCCCCAAAGTCACTGCAAATCTAGCATCCTTTCTAGCACTTGGTATTGTCAGGATTTTTTATTTTTTGAAATTAGTAGGTGAAAAATAGTATGTCACTGTTACCTAAAATTTGATATTCTTACATTTCTAACAGGCTGAATATTTCTTTTTTTAAAATTTAATTTATTTTCTTTTTTTAAATATATTTTATTCATTTTTCAAGCAGAAAGAGAGAGGGAGGGAGGGAGGGAGGGAGGGAGGGAGAGAGAGAGAGAGAGAGAGAGAGAGAGAGAGAGAGAGAGAGAGAGAGAGAGAGAGAAAACCAGGGCCACCACCTTGTGGGTCTGGCTTATGTGGGTACTGGGGAATTGAACCCAGGGCCTTAGGCACTAGAGGTGTAATGGTTAAATTTTGTTGTCAACTTGACCTTTCAAGTAATCATGGGTGGGTCTCTGAGGATGTTCACAGGAAGGCAGCCTCTCAGTAGGGGGCAGGATGTAAGGAAGCTCAAAGGAGCTAGAAGTAAATATCCTTTCCTGTGTGGGCAGTGCAGGAAGGAATTTCCAGAGACCCAGGAAGCCATTTTGTCTGGGATAGAATTGCAAGATCCCCACCCTAGGGCTATATAAAGGTGAAAGAACTCTCTCCTTGCCCTCCTGCCTGTTTGCTGTTCTGTGTGTATAGTGTTGGTGATGGGTTTTTCTCTCTGCTTGGGCCTGTGAAAGTGGAACACTCTCTTTTGCATTCTAGAACTTCCCCTCAATCTATAGTTTCAATAAATACTTTCCTCCCCTAAATTGTGCCTGGTTTGAAGATTCATCCCAGTGGTGTGTGGCTGACTGCGACAGATTTGGTACCAGGAGTGGGGTGATTCGCTGAGATGAATCTGACCATATGGATTTTGATCTTCTGGAACTTGTGTGCTGGAGGAATGGACATGGACTTGGTACTTGCAACTGAAGATGCCTTCCAGAG